>JALLPA010000859.1:0-12721 GCA_036939895.1 Thalassiosira exigua
AAATTTATCGCTTTATTTTTAAGCTGTTTTTAAGCTCATATGAATGTGACAGACCGTGACAGACCTACTGTGAATCTCCGGCCCGCCGGCCGCCCGGCTCGATGTTGCTTGAACGAGCACGCACGTTCGTTTGGGGGAAATGCGTGAGCATAACGTCCTAAGAAATATAAGTTACGAACACAAAACTGCACAGAGTATGAGAAGTGGTTTCGGATTTTGTCCGGCCGGACGCCTATCCGCCCGTCTTCTCATACGGCGTCTCAGATCAAAGGGTCTGATCGTTTAACTTGAAAATACCGATTTATTTTTGTTCGGTCCGAACACCCTATTTTACTTACCGTTTTATTAAAAATAAAGACCAAAATTATCCGCAAATGTATTTGGGAGTTCACGTTTTTCACCTCGACAAAGCCGTCGTACCCTGCATACCGATGTGAAGGCAACTTCCCTATGCATCAAAAAAGCTTGCTGCATATCAGTTTGCAGGCTACGTCGTGATAATTGGTCAAAACGTGGAGTCAAAAATCATGACAAAACGGTGTATTTATTATGAAATAAAGGTCAAAATATTATATAATATTCCAAAATTTATTTTTATTACGAAAAAGATATAATTTGTGTCTAAAAATATTCGAAGCCATTTGGGTCTCAATTCGGCCGGAAACGTGGTGTTTTGCTTCGCCGCGATTGAACGCGCGGCGCTCGCTCGGCCGATCTTTGATAGATACGATACGAAAGTGTAGTAGTTAAACGAGGTGGCTAAGAGACCGTGGGGGGGGCCTGGTACCTGGTACCGGTACCTCTCTCTACAGTCTTCATCCTCGACGACAACCGAGATATCGGTGTCTATCGGTGTGCACAGCGTCATCAATCGAGAAATGGCGGACCGAAACAACGACGAAGCCCGGAGGTTGTTGAGGGAGGAGCATTTCGAGCAGCTGCGGCGATCGCAACGGCAGAGGCAGCCGCAGCAGCCTCGGCAGCTGCAGCGATCCCAGCCGCAAAGTCATACGCAGCGACGAACGCCACGGCAACGACGCGAGCCGCGTCGACGAGAGGACGCGCGTCGCCCGGCGGCGCCTCGTCGCGCGCGATCCCCCTCGCCGTCCCCCTCGTCGACTCTGACGCGTCGACCGTCCGACGACACGTGGGCGACCGACGCCGCCGTCCGCGGCGGGCGGTCGAAGCCGAAGCTCGCGTCCGCGGAGCGGGGGGGCGCGACGTTGTCGACGACGTCGACCGCCGAGGCCGCCTCGACGGTGAGTCCGTAATAGCGATGCGGGGGAATGATGTCGTTCGGATTGATCGTGGCTTTCCGTCTATGCGCGAAACGCTCTCCCTTGCTATTTGGCACCGAGGAGCGGTTCCAATAATTTCATCCGTCTGCATGTTTCATTTGGATGGAAAAAATTGGTCGTGCCGTTGTGCCAGATGGGCAGTGACAAATTCCATTGCAAACTGTCATATTGCTATTGCAGGTTCCTTCTTGCAAGACGATCGCATTGCAATGAAAAAATATTGCATTATTCATGGACAGCCTTGACAATAATTTGATCTGCGACAACGAGGAGGGGCATTCTCGCTAGAATGATCCCATGGCTCTCGTGATCAATCTGGAGACGTTCAAGACCATCGCAACCCAGCTTTCGGCTCCATCGGTTTGATCGGGGATCTAGGGACTTGCTAACTATTGCGTTATATTGTAGCGCTGGCCGCATTGCAATTTGCAATGCATTCAAGTTGCTTTGTTCAAACGATCGCATTGCAATAAAAAATGAGATTTGTTGGTAAGCTCGTGAGGTAAACTTGAACGCTTGTCTTTTGGGGGGCCTTCGCGATTCAGTCTCAATGATTCCCATGAAAGGACCGAGATGGTAGATTGTTCCGTTTCCAGTGCTTTTGATGTCGCTTTTGGTCACTTTCCATTCACCTTTCACATGGCGAACGCGAATGAACTGAGACACTGTTTTGATAGAATGGACTGTTCTAAAATTGGATCGTTACAGAAATGGAACAGAAATTCCATCTATCCTCGAGA
The DNA here is from genome assembly GCA_036939895.1 of Thalassiosira exigua. Classification (NCBI taxonomy): domain Eukaryota; phylum Bacillariophyta; class Thalassiosirophyceae; order Thalassiosirales; family Thalassiosiraceae; genus Thalassiosira; species Thalassiosira exigua. The sequence continues at coordinate 2,039 of JALLPA010000859.1, forward strand.
TATTGATGATGAACTTGCGCAAGGAGGCGCTTACCTGCCATGGATTTAATTCTTCATCGTGGCCAGCCTCTTGGCTCTACAAAGCGACTTGAGTGCAATATGTCCCGATGGCCGTATCGCATATTTTGCAACGCTCGTTGAGTTCCAATGAATTTTTCCCCATTCGTGGATACGACGTGCTCAGTTCTCTCATCCATCGCGTTTCTCGACGGACGCACTGTCCTGGCTGGCCGCAGACCGGAACCAGAGCAAAGAAAGCGGCCCGGCTGATATTTTTCCTAGCAAGAGGTGGCGGGAGCAGATGGCGTTCCCCCGCCAAAGCATCGAACGCGACTTCAAGGCAGGACGACGCGAAGGCGAAGACAGCGGCGAAGAAACGGAAAAAAATCGCGGCCCTCCTCCTTTACCTCGGCCTGTACCTCTGCTTCGCGGGCCTCTGGATGAACTTCGAGCGCGGCCACGTATTCTATTACGACGGGAACGAATCGTACCACGGGGATCACGTGACGAAGGCAGTGAGCTACAGCGACGACTTCTTGGAGAGCCCCGTCGACTCAATCGACGACAACAATTCGACGACCTTTGACTATTCATCGGGGACCGCCAATTCGACGACCTACGACGTCTGCGGTCGCGAAGCCAAAATCGAAGCCCCGGACGCGAGGTACGGCGCGTGTCCCAAATTGGACCCCAAGAAGAAGACGCTGATCTTGTCCAACCATCGCACGTACGGGCAAACGGGGAACCAACTCCACGCGTTCTTGCAAGCCGTGCAATACGCGCGGGACAACGACCTGCAATTGGGCGTGGAGATTCGCTCGTGGGCCATCGACTTGATATCCTCCATGTGGATGGCTCGAAAAGGAAATGTTGCAGATTGGGCGTCGTTCGTCGAGCGGACGCTGTGCGTGAAGATATTTCATTCCATGACAGAGGCGAGGCATTGGAACGTGGCGAAGGAGCACGGGGGGACGCTCAGTCAGAGGTTGTTCTATTACCACAGCCCCAGCCCCGAGGAGGATTACGAGGCGAGTCAGAAGCACGCGTTGTGGACGCTCTTTCGGTACCACAACGTCGGAGAGGGGCACGATACTCGCGGCAGGCCCGTCAACGACATGTGCTCGGCGATCGACTCGCTGTTCGGCGCGAAGGACCGAGGCTCCGCTAAGTATTCCGTGATCCACTTGAGGCACCTCGAGGGCAAGCACGGCACCCTAGGCCTGGCGCGCCAGTCGAAGTTGACCGGGTGCGATCCGAGGGCCGCCTTGTGGATGGAACCCTCGTACGTCAAACCCATCTTGGAGTCCCTGGAAATGCTGAAGCGCCCCATCGTGATCATACACGATGGCCAGAACATGAAGGCGGTCGAGAGATTGGCAGGCGATCCAGAGATAGGACCGAGGGTCCGCTTCGTCCCGGAGGATAGCTGCTGGTTCGGGGGCGACGTCACCCTGGCTGTCATGGCCGACGTCTTCATCGGGAATCCCGCGAGCACCATGTCGCTGTTCATCGCGAGGTCGCGGGCGGCGTTGGGGACGGGACGGAATTACCTCTGGCGGGCCAAGGACGGCGAGGGAATGTGGAGGACCGTGTGCGGGGACGAGTGCCTCTTTCGGAAGCAGACAGAGAAGGTTTACTTTTGGGAGGGATGGCCCCAGAGGAGGAAGCATTCATCCTAGGGTGCGGGTGCGTGGTCTTCGTCTTGCGAGTGCGGCCAAAACATCTTGCAAAACATCCCTGGAGGCAAGGCCTGTGCTCAAAAAGCCTCGTTCGGTATGTGAGGTAAAGAACTTGAAAAGAACTCAAGGTACAGCGTGATTGCATTAAGCCGTCTTCGTTGCAGAATCGTTGTTACCCTTTATGTGAATACAATCAACAATGGAGAGACTTAGTATTCCCTATTCTAACTTATTCGATCAGTGGATGGTCTGTGGCCTGTCATCCTCGACAACTTGTTACAATGTCAACTTAGGGACCTCTTTCTTTCATTGACACGTTATTGAGGTTGTGCAGTGTTCAGAATTATCTGAACCCACTCATAGTCATTTAGACTGAGCTTCTTATGTGCATGACAAAGTCATGTTCAAAACATGCTTCTTTTAGTCAAAGTTGGATAGTACTACCTAGCATTATTGTTTCAGTAGATTTGACGTGTACTGCCAATGCCTGACAATGTATCTTCTTCTGTTATGTAGTGAAAAGGAATAATACACAACCTATGAGTACCTTTTCCAACGGTCTTCTGCATAAGGGTACAGACAGGACGTGTGTGGACTTGATCCCTGGCTTTGCGATCAGTTTCAAGTAAACACATCAAACTTCATGCCTTTGAAAACCCTTGTATTCATTGTTGTATACTTTTGTTAGAGTCATCAACTCCAAGCATCATGCAGATGTAGTGAGAGTCTTCCTAACGAAATCAGTGCAAAGGCATTGTTGCAGCTGCATGTAGAGCAACGACAGGTTGCTGAATATTGATTGTAAAGATATATCTGCACCTTGGCATAAATGCTAAACAGATTTGGGTACTAGTAGAGAGTTCATGATCTTGGTAAGTATGGCAGAGATTTGTTAAGATGTAATCAGTATCAAAGATCTTCTAATTATGATTACATGTCACTCTTTCCCATCCGTGCGAAGCATTTCTCTGACATAGATCAACAAAATTAAATGAGCAATTGATGAAAATCCCATGGAGATATCTGGAGATTTTTTACACAGCATCCTTCATGCAGGGGTCGGATGAAAAATTGGATAAGGGGCACACTCTTATCCGTACATCTAAATCGGATGATGGTAGATATCATTTTCTACAATAAAAAACTTGCCCCCCCTCGCCCGGTTTTGGTACCGAAGTGCGGTCCCGAAACATCTCTTGAAGAAGTTGAAGCTTCGGCTTGAAGCACCGCACACCGCACATGCAGACTCGCTCTCTTGTGTATCATAATATGTATATGTGTAGATACACATGTATCACACCTACGAACCGCACACCGCCACACATGCAAACACCAACATATCACATGCACAATAAGATAAGTACATATCGCATGTATCAGTGTTCGATAGGTACGATACCATGCGCTGTCACTGATTGTACTCACCCATGACTCAAACCTAATTCTGACAAAATGTCATTTTTGTGCTACGACGTGGGTTAAACCTTCATCTGCAGATAGGTTCCCATCCCAGCTCATTCAGGTACGTACCGTATGCGATCGTGGACCAGCTGGAAAAACACTCTTTTTCTCGCTAGATATATACCTACATAGAATCAACCGCCAATTTGGCATGAAGTTTCTCACGAACTCCACGGATTCCAAATTTCAAGGTGGAGGCCCAATCCTTATGAAGAGTAGATTGGGCTGTCGCTTTGAACGTCAACATTGGCGGTAATCCGGCTGCACTACGGAGGGGAAACTATAGGGCATTGAACGGTCATCTCTCTATTTATTTTTGTACTCTACTGCAAAGCCGGGCATATAAAACCTCAGACCACGCATCAGATGCCACATAACGTAACACACAACCGACGACATGCGATGCGACGCAACAAGATGAGAGCAAGACCATGGTGTCTGCCACACCAACGTCTTTGCTGCAACCCTATGCTAGGTTACGAATTTCGATTCCGGTTCAGGTTTGTTCGACCCCTGGAACAAAATTTCGAAACAGGAATTCTGCGGAAAATCCAAAATCTGTCAAATTCTGGGCGAAACTTGCCGTTTTTGGGTTGGTGGAATGAAATTCCGATTCCGCAATTCCAGCCCTATTGCCCATAGAGGCAGCTTGAGAGAATCATTCGTATCAAAGTACGATACCATACAAAACACCTCAAAACACGCTCTCTATTTTTTACAAGATGTAGCAAGGACCGCGCACGCTCTAAGAAAAAAATTGCCACCAACCATAACACTGTCACAGGGGTAGTTGGATGCCTGGCTCGACCGCCGCCACCGCCCAAGCAAAATGGTGAGAATGCGGACACGTCAGAGGCAACTCCAAAGCTCTCTTCCCCTATACTTTAAAAGTACATAATTGTAGCAATGAATGAAATATGAACCTATTTTAATTAGTACGGTAGCAAAGATTTCTTCCCGTCTGCAGCTGTTTATACGTCTGCCAGAGCCTGGCCAAGAAACCTGCCCGGGGCGGAGGTCACCAGGTTCCAAGACCAAACGGGGACAACGGGCTCTTCCACCACCTCCCCCCATCCCCTTTTTAGTGTCTTCCTCCTCCCCGGGCCCCCTATTTCCTTAGATTCCCCCCTTCATTCCCTAGACCTGGAAGTCATTTTTTGGACCTGGAGGTGGATCATCCAAGAATGCCGTGAGGCATTTAACAAAAATGGAACAAAAATGATACAAACCGGTGCAGCAAGCAGGGCAAGACATCGCGTCCAACAGAGAACAGGGCGAGCGAGCAATGCAGCGATACGATGGGCGCATCGAGCAACGCGGCGAGTCGATTGGCACAGCGAGCAACAAAGCGAGTCGACGATGTAGCGAGACGATGGGCGAAGCAAGCGACGCAGCGAAACAACCAACCAGCGAACAGGGCGAGCGACGCAGCAAAACAACCAACTGGCGAACAGGACGAGCAACGAGGAGAAACAACCAACCGGCGAACGGGGTGAGGGACGTGACAAAACAACCAACTGGCAGACAGGGCGAGCAACGAGGCAAAACAACCAACCGGAAAACAGGACGAACAACGTGGCAAAACAACCAACCAGCGGACAGGGCGGCAGCGAAGGCACAATTGGGATGGGGGGAGGCAAAGACAGCAAATGGTGAACGCATAGTAGGGAAAAACAAAAAGTGGGCGGGGCGAGCAAACTTACCAGGGAAAAAGGTGGGTGGACGGGGAAGCGTTGCTGCGAGGCAGGAGAGGAAATTATGATGATACACGGGAGGAATCGCGTTAGAAGAGGCTCGAAGCTCGTTGTTTTGGAATGGTTACGAACCTTTTATCAACCTTGAGAATGATTTAATTGCTATCGTACAAACCATGATCTTAAAACGACATGGGGCTCAAGAAAAAATCATCAAATCGGAGGCAATAGTGTGCCCCGAACGAAAAAAGAGAGCGGCGGAGGAGAGCGGACGATCGATGATCGATGTGTTGATTGTCATTGTTATTTGAGTTCCTACGTGGATAATTTTGTTCCTATGTAGGAACGTATGTAAATCGTAACTTCGGTTGCTGAACAATGATGTTTCGACCAGGATCGGAATCTGTTTTTGACCTCGCAGGAAGCGATTCCGGAGGATTTTTCAGAATTCCGGAGTTTCGGACCGAAATTTGCAACCTTGGCCCTATGGCGCCCCCGCATATGTTTTGATAGCTGGTGATCCCAGGCTATCGATCCAGAGCAGTGGGATGCTGGGAATGGGTGCCAGGACTGCTGAAAAGTTAAAGATCGAGTATTTTTCAACAGCTGATAGACTTTAGATTTTAATAATGCCACGACGTTAGATATTGACGCTCTGAGGCGTCTCCCAGGCCTTCCTCACTTACATGTGGAAGGCTGGGTGCCATCGGCGGATTCACGACCCCTCGTGGTGCTGACACATCGTCTCCGGCGCCTGCGATGGGAAGATTTGATCGAACGCTGCTGGGGCACAAATAATTTTATAGAGGCACTTGTGCTCCGCCAATTACGGCGAAAATAAACATGCCCATGGTCATCATAATCTGGGGCATAAATTTGCTTGTTGGTACCAGTGGGAAAACACCGTGGTCAACACCATGGCTTCATTTCCGTCGGACCTACGGTGGGGTCATCATGGTCCAGCACCAAAAATATCGAGAAGCCGTTAATATAGGACACGGAATACTGTTAGACAGAACAAATAAATATAGATTAATTTATACACATCCTAGAATGTACCTATCGTCTGCCAACCCATAATATTGTCGAAAATTGCCTTGAATAGGTTTTTGTGACGTATAGAAAAGTCTAGGATACGATATCCTACTCTGTGAGGTTGTACCTGGATGAGCTGGGATGGGAACCTATCTGCAAGGGAACGAAGTTTTCCTCTAGTAATGTGGGCTGCCAAAATTTGGCCCTAAAATGTTCACAACTCTAACTTGAAGTTCAAGCTTCAGCTTGGAGTACTTCACGTCCCACCTTCATACTCTCGTTACTCATAACGTATGATGCATACATATTGCACCCACTGTCACTGATTGACCTTTGTCCATCAATGCTTTTCGATTCTCCACACGGGGGTGGGGAGAGCATAGAGCCCCCCTCCCCAAATCAAATATGTTAAATACTTCTACGTTCACCATCCAATCAAATCACCACAATGTTGCCAACTTGATTGCCCCTCACTCCGCATGAAGTATGCCGTCTGAGAGTCTTATTCATCTGCCTCAGTATTGATAGATAAGAGTCTTGTTTTTGCCTATATTTTATATCGTGTGAGCAATGATTTCATTATGTTGCCCCTCTTGTTGATCAACAGATATTCAACCCTACACTCTGATTGACGAGTCCCCTATTCAGAAGAGGCATTGAGGGCTCTTGGGCAGGTTATGATGGTATCATGTGTGTGGGACTCGATGATCACGCTCTTATGTATATGAACTTTTGAATAAAGAAATTAAAAGTTCATGAGAGAGTTATTATTCTTGATCTGAATTTATTGACAGAAGTTGGTGGCATCGGGAGACCAATAAGAGACTGTAGAATCATGTCCAGCCCACCGTAAGTAGAGAATGTACCACAGAACGTCGTAAGGGCTTTTGGTGGTTTGGCGCATCGGCGATTTGGTGACGTCAATATTAAATCTAAACTAATCAACCATCCGACACAAAAACCTTAGTAAAGTATCGATTTATGACATATTAGTACCTAAACTTATAGATTTAGCCATCCTGATATCTCAGCGTCCTGGAGGAGTTAGGTAGAGGGCATTCATTAGCTCAAACTGATCGTCTTTAAAAGGGTTTTCCGTCGGTGGCCGCCTGGGCACCTTTGAGCGCACCTAAAGGAATTCATTTGAAGCATGCCAAATAACTTGGTGCCAAACATCTTTGGGGACTGGGCCAGTCAGAAAAAAAACTCGCGAGGAGCGGACAATGAGAACATTTCCTGTACATATGAATAAGTACTAAAATCATATTAGAAGGCCTCTTATTGACCTCATTTCCATCACAAATATCATTTATGACCTTGAAAATAAAACATTGAATCTGATAAATAGATGCTTCAATATGCACTTGATCATAGATAATATGGATTTGGGTCTTTTCATTAGTCACCTACTCTGTTTGGAGTTGTCATTATCCCTGACTGTCAGCTAATGAGATTTTTTTGATAATATCACCTAGCTCCATTGTGCCTCGACCAATTGCTGATGGTGAAATGTTTGTGGAGGAAATTCTTGGTGCTTGGAGAAATATGGGCTTTTCTGGGGAGATTGGTTGCAGTTGCAGTTGCAGTTGCAGTTGCAGTTGCAGTTGTAGTTGCAGTTGCAGTTGCAGTTGCAGTTGCCGTTGTAATAGTTGGATATAACTGAGGGTAATTTGATTACCGTCTGGTGATGGATATTGAATAGATACCGGCTCCATTAAGTTCTACCCTGTCCTGGCAGCATTACGTGTATGTTCATAGCCAGGAAATACCATCTTTGACAGTGTCAGTGCTCATCGTAACAGAGATTGTGGCTTTGAGGCATCGTGTGCCCTCGCCTACCAATGGTTTTATAAGAGGGGTTGAGACCACAAATAAACAAGTGACAAAGAACAAGTTGATAAGCAATCAAGTGGCAATGAGTGCAAGGACTAGAAACAATATAATGGTGATGAAACAAAATGCCATGAGCATAGTGATACTCTTCATCCTTCACCCACTCCTTGTACGCTTATAAACGTGTTGTATTGGCTATGTATATAATGAGAGACATGGGGAACACGACAAGAAAAAGTACGGCAAGTGTCGTCGTAGTGGATACTTTTGAACTTATCCATCGCAACGGTCCACACACACACACACCACTGGAAGGCCCAGTGTACAAGTCCTCTCGCCACAGCTCCCATTCAAAGCTCTCGTCTCGTTTCAATTCTTTCCATGGCTGGTGAACTAGTCACAGTGGTTCCATCTTCTGTTCCATCTGACCCTGCTCCCTCTTTGAGAAAAGTTGTCAATGAATCGATCGACTTTGTTTTGTCAATAATTATGAGAACTCAGTACTCGTCACCATGGCCTTCTGCTCCCGGGTATTTACCAATGAATTGTGAGCTCCATTCAGGTTCTGGTTGTTGTGTAAGTAAGACCACATGGCTCCCAACTCAAGACACATTTAAGTTTACTCTTTGATGGATACAACAGGCAGCTACGGTACTTCCTTGTCACCCGAAGTGGATTCAGGAAGAAATTAATCTGTGGAGGCATAAAGAGAGGAGCATTTGGTGCCTGAATGCGCTTCCATAGCCAATTCTTAGGGTTGCGTGTCTGACCGTTGTATGCGATGGGTACAGCTGTCTCTGATGTGCCGATGGTGTTTGCAACAAAGCCTCAGAATTGAGACTAGACAGTGAGTATGTCATCCGCATCCCTGATATCTGGACTCACGCTATGAAGCCCACGAGATACAGCAGTTGCTGGTGCCCAACGTGCATCCTCTTCTGAGTTGACGTATTTGTCAAATGTCACATGCTCCCTGACGGGAACATATCGATTCGTCCCCGTCTGTGGTACAATACGAATTGCATCGACCGAAATCCGGACAATCTTGCATCCTGCACAACTCTCTCGCCCCATGTTCAAGGTCAAGGGAGATAAATACAGCCCTCCCATGTTGTAGATGACGGTGGGCAATGGACTTGCCCTTTGGAATTGGCTATTCTTCTAAACATCGTTGCAAAGGAAAGGGTTAACAGTAGCTATCACACTCTACCCTAAGAGCCTATCTAGCTTTAAGAGAGAGAGAGAGAGAGTTTTACGATTATTTATCGTGAAATGAAAACATCTGAGCGAATAATATATTAATGCCTATGTAAAATCTGTGTAGAAAGACAATTATATTTTGGCAATAAATAGTATTTTTGAAAAAATATCCTTGCGCCCGATTTTTGCTCAGACTAGGGGGCAACAAAATGCCCGCGTCAAAAATGCCCTTATCCTCCTTCTCCGCTAAATATTTGCTAAAAAATAAATAATTTGCGGGCGTTTCCGCTAAACTCAAACGCGTGTTTTCGGATACAGACAAGATTGATGCAGAGATGCGGAGTTTCACTAAAGGACTAAGTTCATTTTTGTGTTATTGTAATACACATTGCGACAGCATTTGATATTTTTGTGTTATGTAGTATCTTGATCCATATCGAAAGATACGGAAAATTTTTGGCTCCTCTAGCAGGATCATTGTTCCAAAATGAACCAATCACAACTCATTGACACCAAGAAAGAGAGCTTGTCGGCAATAGGTCATGCTCATTTTGGAGCATTTATCATACGGGATTTTGCTACGGAAATATACCGTATTTCACTGTGATAACGGCTATATTCGAATCGATTGAATTCAGGTTTTTTCCATAAAATACGAGATTGTTTGAAAACATATGGACATAACCTGTCGCCAATCCACCAAACAGCGATAATGGCGATTATCATTTAGCGATTATGGTAGAATGGGATAGCAGCTATGGGGCTTGACTCGTGGAGGCCTCCTTGCTTTCGAAATCGCTATTTTACATTGTTTTATCGTGAAATAAAAAATCAAGGGCGAATAACATACAGTGGAAGGCCAATCAGCGGACCTGCGCCATCCAAACAGCCGCCCCAAACACCAAGGAGGGGAAAGGCCCCCCATTGACATGAGGGCGCGAGCCGAAAGACTTTTAGGCAAATTCACACGCGGCGCCCCACCAGGCCCGTCAGCAGCCAACATGGGATCCCACCCCGCCATCCCAAGAACAGTCCACAAATCGTGCGTCACATCTCCCAGGCGCGAGGAGTCTGAGGACGATCACGGCCTAACCAATCAGCGTCGAAGTCGTTGGCCCCCCACTCCTTGAAATCGTGAACAGGGGGGTCAACCCTGCTGCCAACACCCGACCCCCTTCCGATCCCACAAATTTGACCGACAGTAATGAACCCCATACGTCACCCCCACCACCAACGAATGAAGAGGAGGAAGAAGCCCCCGGATGAGAGGACGGAACCAGGGGTCTCCGCGCCACTTGAGCCTGACGAGATTCTGACAACAGAGACGGACGTTGAAAACAATCTAGGAGCAATCCTCTCTTGGCACCCCCCAACCGAGGACGAAATGGCGGTAAGAGGCATACTCCCAATGAGGAGGAAGATGCACCTCCTCATCCCCCAAAAGGAGAACCAGAATTGCGCTCATGCGCGCAAGCTCCTGAAGGCCCGGGAGGAGGAACCTCGACAAATCGGACGGACCGAAAGGCAAGGAAGAATGACGCCAATCTCACCCCACCGCCCTCCAATCGAAAACTGTTGCAAAGACTGAGTCAATGTACCCCGGGAGCTCCTCGACAGTCCGGAGACACTTGCGGGAACCGGTGAAGGAGGAGAGGTAACTCGGGAAAAAAGAGCGCTTGCAGTATCTCCCCTCGGACCAGCCAGCGAGACGACAGCCGGCGGGACTGAGAAGAGAGAAAGGGTCGATATGGAGAGCCTTCCCCCATTCATCAGTGCGCTCG
>JALLPA010000860.1:0-16450 GCA_036939895.1 Thalassiosira exigua
AATGTTCGTCGGGCGGGCACTGCCTCGCGCGCGTTGATGAACATGGCGCCTACTTCGGCTTCGGCCGCGGATGACATGACGGCTTTGATTATTTGTGCGATGGTCAAGACGGGGCCGTTGTTGGGGGGGAATTCGTTGTTCGTTGAACAGAAAAAATGCCCACCGGCGCGACTTCGCGACTTCGGCTCGTTGAGGTAGGACGCGTCGCTGTGGACGGCCAGGACCATGTCACTTGCATGATACGTTAGCACTGCCTCTTCTTGCGAGGCCGCATAGTCCAGGAATTGTTGGACCTTGGCCATCGTCGTCTTCGTTGGTGTCGACTGCTCGGAGGCGATTGCGCTGAGGGCTACCAACATGGTGCAATCGACAGCGCGTGCGTAGTAGAGGAATGTACCCAGCACTTGCTGGATGTATGTTTTGTCCTCTTTGCTGAGTTCTGGCTCACTACTCACCGCTTTTGCATATTGTTGCTTTGCGCCGAATTGGGGGGGAGTGTGAACGTGGGGGGAAGGTTGCAACCTGCTGGGGCGCTCGTGCCTGAAGCGTTTGAGTGCGTCGGGGATGTAGTCTGGCATGGACAGGTGGACCTTCCTTTGTTGGTAGTCCCAGTCCAAGGTCAGTCCCAAGTATCGCTTGCCTTCCCAGTCAATTGTTACGTCGTAGTGCTCCTTCACCACGCTAACCAAATGATCAGCGTGCTCCTGTCCCACATATTTGACGCCGAAGTCGTCTACCACGAGGGAAAAACAGATGGGGCGCCATTCGTGCGTCCAGAGGCCAGGGGTGAATTTGCTTTGGCTGTAGCCATGTTTGTTCAAGCGCTCTTCGAGAAGTTCCTGCGCCAGGATGCCTGACTGAGGCAATCCGTACATTCCCCTTTTGACGGCGGCGTAGATGAAACCGTCCTTGGTGACTTTCTCCTTGAGGTTGTAGTGAGCGATGACGTCGTCAGGAAAATTGTCCAATTTCATTCTCACGTATTCTTTTCGCTTGAGCGGTGTCATGAGATAGAAGTTGGAGATATCCATGGTCATAAACTTGGCGCCAGGCGTCGAGATGATGCTGTTGAAGAGCAGTTTGACGGTGAGGAGGTCGGCTGTTGGGGTTCCCACGTCGCCTGGGTAATTGACGCCGTTTCCAGTGCAGATTCGCACTCGATTTGGGTCCGCTTTTTCGGGGCGCTCGCTGCAGACGATGCGCACATAAGTGCAGTCCCTCCAACGGTCGGATGGGATCTCACTCTTGGACACGAAGTCGAGGGTGTCAGTTCCTTCAACAACTCCAGGCAGGCCTTGGGCTAGGCGACCGATCTCCTTCCCGAACGCCTTTCCCCAGATGGGCTTGTGAACGGGGTTGCGGATGAGGTGTCGGTACTCGAGCAGTTCGCCGGTTGTGGCGTCAAGGACTGCTCCTGCAATCTCGCACAGCACTGCCAGCGGAAATTTCCTTGAGGCTGCTTGGCGAGGGGTGATGCGATGGCTCGACATTTCGAGACATGATAGGATGAGGTCGTTGACGGGGACGTGCACGGCGGATAGGAGGACTTCGTCGGTGATGGTCCTTTGGGTGGCCTTGGAGCGAGTGTTTTGGGCTGGGGCGTCATCTTCCTCTTGGCTGATGAAATTGGGTGCCCCAGATGGGGTGGGCGGGCCACTGCTTGGGCTTGGCTTGGGCGACGCGACAATGTTGGGGCTGGACGACGCGACAATCAACTGGGGATTGGATGGCCTTCCCATCTCTTCCTTTTCGTCTTCGTCGTCGGAATCAGAATCCTCACCAACATTGATGAGGTCTGGCAGATCTGGGGCCTGCACCCTCGGAGCACTGCTTGCCTTTCTCACCCTCGGAGAGTGAGTAGTCGTTGCTTTGGTTTGGCTGGCTTGCTGCTCGTCGCGCTTCGCTTCTTCGACCTTCGTTGTGTCGAAAATGTTTGTTAGAGCCTTGATGTGGTCGATGCCGCTCTTGACTAGGGGTGGGGGGATGTTGCCTTTGAGCACATCCGCCAACTGTTTCGCTGCTTGGACGATTGCGTCTGCTGGCGTCACAGTCGGTGACGTGATGTATTTGTGCTTGAAGATTACTGACTCCGACCCTCTTTTTGCTCCTGTTTCGGCGAAATATCCAAAATAATATCTGTAATGCTCGAGGGAGGTTCCAAGGTAATGTCCAAGTTTGCTCTTTACACCCCATGATTTTCTTTTGTCGGGTTGCTCTAACTGATGCATTTCGATTCCTAGGGGTGCCAGAGGATGGCGATTGAAGTCGTGCTGGCCATGGAGGACATTCCAGGCGCAGACGTTTGGCGCCACGTTTGAGAATCGCAGCAAATTGACTTGCATGTCGATTTGGGGGAGGAGCTCGTCCCATTGGTGCATTGGGAAGGATTGGGGAAGGCCGCTGCATACGCCGATGGCGTGGGACTTGTAAGTCTGAATGGCCTTCTCGGCGATGTTTCGCCTGTGCTGTCCCTTTGGAACTAGCTCATACTCTAATCCTTCTTCCTTGATTGCTTGCTTGTATTCTTCCGACGCTTCATTGTCCAGGACTTGCTTCTTGGGCTTAATTCCTGCACTTTTGAGGCGCTTGATGAGGGCATGGTAAGCTCGCACCATTTCTCCTGATGTTCGATTTCGCATTGCTTCGCTGATGATAATGCCGTTGTCGATTTCACAGAGCACCATGATGTAGCGGTTTCCTCTCCTCGAGCGCGTGGGGAAGGCGCCGGTTTGATCGGTGTAGATCGTTTCCTTGGCCTCCTCGACGCTCACGTAAATGTCGTTGTGCTTGCGCATGGGCAGAGTGAGTTCTTGTCCATCTTCCAACTTGACAGTTACTTCTTCCTTCTTTTGCTTGGTTGACCTTATCCCTTGCTTGATTCCTCGCATATGGCCCTGGTGCGTCTCATCGGATTCAGGGAAGTGCTTGCGCACAGCCTCCTCCGTTAGGTGCGGCCAGGTGGCGTAATTTCCGCCTTTGATGGCCTTTAGCCATGTGCGCTTCGTTGGGAAGCCTGCACATGCATGGAGGTATCGCACAATTTGTGCTGTTGAAGGTAGGTCGTACACGTTTGCTATTTTTTCTTCCATCTTGCGTGGCAGAAGCTGATATTCTGCTTTTTTGGGTGGGACGTCCAGTTGCAGTGGAACGCGCCACAGGCCAGTTGCCTTGTCTCGCCACCCTCGGAGGACCGCTTCCTTCTTGATGCGTGTCCATTCTCCTTCTCGGCTGTCGAGGATGAAGACTTCTTCGGGGGTAAAGACTGTGTCGTACCCAGCGTCGGCGAATTTGCTGGTGCTGAGGAGCGAATTGTGCTCCAAGGCTGGCACCATGTCAACCGTCTTGGCTGGCTCGCGGACTTCCACGAGCAGCTTTGCTTGGTTGCCCGCTTCTGCTTTGTTTCCGTCCGGCATATGGAATGTTTTTCCCGATGGGACAGAGGTCAGATGGAAAGGGTCGCCGGTCTTGCCGCAGCTAGAAGTTGCGCCAGAGTCGGCGACCGCGCTTGGGATATCTCCTCGTTCGACAGCGTCGTGGATGCGCTCCCAGCGAGCCTCCTCGACGTTGCCGTCCTCGATCAGTTGTCGCAGTTTGTCCATCCGCTCCAAACGGTTGGCAATCCTGCCCTGCATGATCTTGTCCCAGCGCACTCTTTTGTTGCTTTTTGATTTTGGTGGTTCCAGCTCAGCTGGTTCCTTAGGTTGTTGCTTAATATGATAAATATGTTGTTGTTTTGTTTCTGGCTCCTCAACTTGGCCAGTAAGCGGGGCCCAGTAATTACGGAATGTAGGGGCTGAGTAACGTCGATTGTTTCGATTTATTAATCTTGACAAATCTATTTTACCCGGCTCCCACTGTTCCGAATCCCCTGGTTCATACCCCGTCTCGCCTCATTCGAAGATGCTTTTCCAGTTTGGGGGGCGGTCTCCCTTGTTTTGCTCCAGCTCCCAGCACTTCTTTGTTGGGTGCGAGCGCATTCCACAGATTCCACACTTGGGGCGATCTCCCGTTGCCGCGGCGTCCTTCTTCTCGTCCTTCGCGTTGTCGCTCCGTTTGTTGCGTCGATCGTTGCGCGGAGGGCGGTTGTTGCTCATCTTTTCGATGGACTTCGTAAGTTCGCCGTGCTGACGGATGAGCTCGTCAATTTGGGTCTGTTGCTTCTTGACGACGCCTAATAGGTCGTCTTGCGTGTCCGACATTTGCTGGAGGTGCTCCTTGTCGGCAGTGGCGGCGACGGCGATTTGCCTCATCGCTTCGACCACTCCCGCTTCGGCCTCCCGCTGTTCCTCTTCCTTCTTCTGTTCGCAAGCGTTGTTGGCGCTTTCGCCGAATCCGTGCCCGCGAGGTGAAGAGTTGTCGTAGCGCTTGTTCAGGTTGGCGAGCTCGCCGAAGTAGGTCTGGCAATGGACCCACGTCTTGTCGGCATCGGGCTTGGATTCCCATTCCATCATCTCCTTTTTGGAGAATTGCCCGCTCTTGAACATCTGATTGACGGCTTGGATGATTTTCATGGTCGTTGGCCATGTGATGTTATAATCGTCCTTGAGTTCTTCTTCGAGCTTGTCCAGCTTGGTGAAGTAGGCGGTGATTTCCTCGTCCGGTTCCCACGGGCAGCGGATGTCCTTGAGCTTCTCGCTTTGCTCCATCGTTGTGAGGGCGAGGCATTGTCCTTCGAGGTGGTCGAGGACCTCTCGGACCGTCTTATGCGTCAGTCCGAGGATGTCGTTCGTGATAGCGTCGAGGTAGATGGCGTCGTAGGCTTCTTCGAGGAGTTCCTTGAAGACCGTCTCGTACGCTTCGAGAACGTCGTATTGGCTGATGAGTTCGGCGCGCTTCGCCTCCCGCTTTCGCCTCGTGGCGTCGCCGATGTTACCGACGATCGTCTCATCGTAGGATGACGGGCGAGTTGGGTGGTTGAAGGTCCAGGCGTCGTCGAGCTCGTCGCCGGCTGCGCATACATCGTTGTGCAGCTTGATGTACTTTGATGGCTTCATGACGGCGGCGGCGAAACCGAATCGGGTGCCCTGGGGGAAGCTGGAGTGCGAAGTTTTCGCCCTTGCATATCGCGCCGTGATCTCGTTCCGCGTTGCGGTGATGGTCTTCAGCGTCGGTCTGCCGTTCCTCCGGGTGAGTTTCACCCCTTCCAAGGCCCTCATGGTCGTCTCTCTTGCCGTCGAGCTCATCGTCGGTTGTCGTCTAGGTCAGGGTTTGGTCTACGATTGCTAGAGACAGAGCACACACATTGGTCATGATACACAGATCGTAGACTAAATTATGAGCTCTTGTGGCTCGGGGGCCATGGCTGCTCCTGCTATCCAGGGGCAGCCTTGGCGAGGATAGCCGTTGGCTATCTCTCTTCGCTGGCAGTCTTCATGCCAACACGAGATCTGGGTTCCACGTGCAACCTAGGTCCATCCTAGGTAATCGGGAGTCCCAGAATCTAGCAGGCACAGCAATGAGAGACCGATATCGTGCGCACAGAGCTGACGAATAGAGGAGAGGGGGCTGACAGGAAACCCCGACAGGGGTGCATCTGTCAGACTGGCGCGGGGGGTAGCTGGTCCCCTGGGGATGGATGGGCGGGAAGGGAGTTCCTCGTGATTCCCCCCGTAGTAGCTTGGACCCCCCCCGAACACCTTCAGGTGGCGCAAGAAGGGGGTGTCGATATCCTAATACGTTTCCTCTTGCTTACTTGAGAAAGAACACCGATGGGACGGCAGGGAGGGGGTCATCACTGAAATACATTGTGATGGGGTGGGGGAGGGACTCGACCGTTTTCTGAGCGGAGCCAAACGAGGAGGAATGTCGGACGAGTGGACACCAAGTGAAGCGATACGGACCTTGGAGATGGTGAAGCACGCCACAACGGCTGGGGAAACCAAGTGAGGCCCCGGGCCAGGCCGCATTGTCCGTGCTAGTGTGGGAGAAGGGCACCGGAGGACCCTTTGACGCCGTGGTGTGGAAACCAGGCGAAGCCCTGGACCGTCACCACAATCGCTCGAAGAACTCTGACGACCGAAAATTTCAGAGGATAAATCTCCGATCAGGGGCAAGGGCAGCTCCCAACCGTCCTCACAAACTGCACCAAAGGGGCGTAGGGACCACGACCTGACAAAGAGATGATGGCATCAGCAGTGGGGTGACTAATCAGCATAGGGCAGCATGATGATGGTGTCGAGGAGTATTGCACTTAGGGTGCTTAGCGGGTAAGGAACTGTATCTCTATCAAAAAGATCAAAGACCACGACCCCCCCCCCAACCTCCCCCCTGCCGCAGCAACACACCGTCTTGTCCGCCTGCTAACTCCTGCTAACGCTGAATGCATGCAAGAAGAGGAACATGGCAGACGGCAAAAGAAAGCCCCCTCCTTAAGCAATCCTCGCGGAAAATGGCGAGATGCCCGCGGCTGACGTGACTATTGATGAGAGCTCATACAAAAAGGAAAAAACGACATAGACGGATGTCATAGATGTCGCTGTGGTCCTTAACATCCAGGTCGGAGCAAAGCTTGAGGTGGAGTGGACCATCAATGACAACAATAAATCCGAGGGAGGGAAGGATAACTTCCAAGCAGGCACAGCCGTAAAGGCTGCGGACGATGACAAAGACGAAAGCAAAAGTGCTGTGTCGTTTTGGTGGCCCTTGCAACACTGAAAGGGAAAACTAACAAAATGCACACGCTCACGGATGAAGAACGTGAAGAATGTGACGATGACAAAGAGGTGGGCAAAGCTGGCGATGTGAAAGTGCCCATTTACACCTTCGAGTATGTGCCGCTGCCCAAATATGGCTTCGAGCCTGTCTCCTTGGAGCAAGGGGCATCCATAAGCCATCAGATGTTGTTGAATTTGAGCACTGAAGAAACAATGCCATTCCAAAAATTCAGGGACACGTCACCGCCGCCGTCTCCCGCCGCGGACATTGAAGCGACGGCAGAATGTAATTGACCGGATGAGATGAGGGGTTTAATGGATCAGCTCATGAAGCAAACTCTAAAGCGGACTGGACTTGACCAAACGATGAAAAGCATGTCTTATTCGGAGCAATAAGGCATTGCAGAGAGGATCCAGAGGGCGAAAGATGGGATGATGGGAAAAATCATGGAAGAGACAGATAAAATGGGGGCGGGGAAGAATCTCATTACCGCAGATGTTGTCTGCAAGTATATGGAGCAGATGGAGGGAATGTATTTATCACACACACAGGGAATACAGGTACTGGAATGCCACCACGATGAAAGCTCGGGTCTTTTTTTAGTGACTTAATGGTTGCTTGAACCTATGCAAAATTATAATTAGTAAAATCAGACAAGATTTGAACAAGTTATTACATAGATGTGTGGAGCCTAAGTGCACCCAATCAGTGACTTGGAAACTTGGAGATCTGCCCCTAATTCTAAGCTAAAAGTACACCACCAAAAGTTCGTGTTTCCACTTTCTCATATACTGGATTTTTACATAATTTTACAGATATGTATACCATGAAATGATTATTTACCTCCAAGCTACATGCTCTAACATGATAAGAAGTTGTTTTTAATTATTGTCATTGGTCAATATAAGTCAGGTTGGTTTAGGTGCATGCATGCATCATGCATGAATATCCCCTGGTTTAGGTAAGACCGGCCACAAGGATGAAGTAGACGCCAACAAATAAAAATGGTACGAGGAAATTGAGTATCAGTCCGAATGACAGTTGTTGAGTGATGGCCAAGTGATTTCTAACATTAGAATTGACGTCCACACCTGACAAAGGCCTTTTGTACTTGTGCATGCATGACATCAATTAAAAATCACCAAATAACCTCTCCAATCCAACTTGCCTCATCACAATGTTAAACACCAACCTGTGTATCCTCTTTTTCCAGCGCAATTTCAGCATTAGGTTCCTCCTCACCCGCCTTCCTGGATATGAAAATCTTTCTGGCCCTTGTTCCAACACTGATGATGCTAGGTTTCTGGTGCCCTGTGGGGGCGGGATCCGCATGCCCATCCCATTCGTTCAATTTTGTAAGGGCACCTCACGGCAATCGTCTCCGCAATCACCTTCAACTCCTCCAATGACTTATTGATTTCTTCCTCAGAGGATCGAAGGAACAACTTGGGGGTGGTTGATAACCGGATTTCAATAGAGTAAAACATGACATTAAGCTTCCATTTGAGGCCAAAGAAACTGTAGTAGTCGAGATACAATTATCTCATCTCCTCTTCCTCGGTCCACAGCTCCTCCACCAGCTTCATGGTGTTGACGTACATGGAGCGATCCTTCTTGTTCACCAGATCAGACTTTGCCTCGGTAAGCTTCTTCCCATCGTGAAGGTCACCTGCCTTGGCGAACTTGACGATGATGTCTTGGATGAAGGGCACCTTGTGCTTGCCCCCCATGCCCGAGCTCATGCGGCCAGGCGTGAAGGATGCGCCGACCTCCTCGTCGTCACTGCTGAGATCAGCTGCAGTGCCAACCTCGCCTCCCATCATCTCAACTACGTGAGGGCGTTGACGCGGCCTACGGGGGTGCCGTCATTTGTCTTGGACTTCTTTCACGCCGGCATGGTGGAGAGAAGAGACAGGTTTGTTTTTAATTGCCGATGCAGAATTTTGGTTGGAAATTTGTATGAGGGCTTTGTGCTGCTGTTTTGCCGTTGCCGTTACACGCACGGTCGTTGTACGGCTTTTTAACCTTCAGTTGGGTTTGAACAAAGCTAATATTGGAATTAGTACAAATAACTGCTTGATAAAACAAACTTTTTATTCTCTTCCTGTTTTTTTTCGCAAAAGTTT
Source organism: Thalassiosira exigua (assembly GCA_036939895.1). Taxonomy (NCBI): domain Eukaryota; phylum Bacillariophyta; class Thalassiosirophyceae; order Thalassiosirales; family Thalassiosiraceae; genus Thalassiosira; species Thalassiosira exigua. Next base: position 8,781 of record JALLPA010000860.1, read on the forward strand.
TGTCGTGGCTCGAAGAGATGTCAGAAATTTGAACGATGAGCACGCTAGGCAACAGTAATCCAAACGACCAAACAACTTCTCTCTTTCTCTCTCTCTCTCTCTCTCTCTCTCTCTCTCTCTCTCTCTCTCTCCCCATCCCTCCCTCCCTCCCTCCCTTTGTATGATCAGATCAAGGAGACAATGATAATCACCTCCCTGCTGGCTCAAATGTAAGCCAATATTTTACCTAATCTGCTGGTCGTACAGGCTGTGACAAAACCAAATGAGCTACATTATGTTGCTAGCATCTGCTTTCGTTGCATTTTTTGCAGCTGAAACTGGCTGATTTTTCAATGACTTTTGTGTATCCACCCTAGGGCAGGAATAACCTACCCTCGACACCGCCTTACAGGTGGTCATGTGGTTACATCAGATTAAAATAACGAAAATATATGTCCGCTTGAACCGCGACTAAAGGGGGTCACTCTACTGTATAGATTTTTTGGAGAAATCAGTATCTTCAAGTTGTATACTGCAAGAAGCGCAGGTTATATTCCTGCCCACTGGACGCATACATACATAACTGACCTTGAAAAATAAACCCTTGTTTGATTTTCTCTCCTCGTGAAAATAGCAAACCACTCGTGTCTGTAACTTTGTCTCCCCCACTTGCCTCCGGCTTGTGGGGGGGGACAAAGTTACAGGCACTTTTGGTCTTGGATATTTTCCCTCAGAGGGAATAATCAAACACAGGTGTCTTTTTCGAGGTTAGTTATTTACAGTAACACAACCCTTTTTTAAATTGTTGTGCACATGTCATCCCGTCTCTGCCACACAATCTTGCCCACCATTGCTACTCTTCCAGCCACTATCAAAAGTGACAATGAACCCTGATACTGATACCTACAATACTTCCAACAGATCATAAATCTTAGAATCTCTAACTGCGCTCTCTCTCATCTCTCCTCTTTCCACCAATTCACACTCAATCACAGAAAAGCATCTCAAATGAAAATGCAAACAAAGGCAAAGGATAACTGTGGCAAAATAGAGCCCCCCCTCTTGTCTCAGCATGAAGCATGACCTAGATATCTAGACGATTGGCTGTATTTTAGCATTAGTATAGGACCCACAGCCTGGTTGTGTTTCATTGGTCATAATCATAACTCTTATATTTCTATTGTGCCTCCTTGATTGCTACGCACATCCCTTGAGTTTTGCAAATACTGTACGTTTGACTTCAAACGACGACCACCCCAATGAAAAAGTTTAACCTTACAATTTGAAGTGCCAGTGTGGTCAGAAATGTCATTAGGAGTCTAACGGTAGTTTCAGCTTCTCAATCGCAAAAATATTAACCGAGTTATGGATGTCAACCTCTTTGGGTGATCCCACAGAGGACAGATGATTATCAGCAGAATTAAAAAAAAACAATTCTTAGAAGACCACCGCTCTTATCCAAGGAGCTTATAACTCCGTGTTCCGATGACCTATTCTTCCATTTCTTGTTTGCGTTGAGTGGTTCACTTGATGAAATACTCGACGCAACCAAGAAATGGACGGATTGGCCGTCAGAACATGAAGTTATAAGCTCCTTGGATGAGGGGTAATCATTTGGAGTCAAACGCACAGTAGTGTTGGTGTAACCAAGATCCGATAAATAGTATAAATAGCAGCAGAACATGCCCAAGGAAATACTTGTGAAAATGGGGTATTGATAATAATGATATCATTAGCTACTTGAGGACAATCGTTCTTTGACCGTAACTAAAAATGTGCGGAGAGTTCTCCCCTTGTAACGGGCCATGCATGACGGGAGAAAGGCGATGACTCACGAGATCCTATTTGGTGGAACGTACCATCGCCAATGTTTTCAATGGAAAAGCAAAACACACGAACGACGAAACTTTTAATCGCGGTCCCGAGCTTTGTCTGAGAGAACCACAACCACATCCAAAAGCCCTCCCATCCGCGCGCCGCACACCCCATCCCCTACGCAGCACCACGCCCGACCCCATCAGAAGGCCGCAGAAGTTGGCTGCAAGCCTCGGCGTTGGAAGCGGCATTGACCAGGCACCTCCTAACGGTACCGGTTGGGGCTCAGGCCTCACTCATCTTGTCGTGTACCAAGTACTTCTCCCGCTAGTTCTCATGGACGCGCCGTCACGTCGGTGAAACATTCTGGAATTAGCCGCTAAGCGCAAGCCAGAGGTAGGGTGGGTAATCCTCCCAGAAGTGGAATTTAATATTGCTTCTGCCGTCTGGCGTCCAGCCCACGCATACACCTGTTGGCCATAAAATGGCCCGGCTCGTTGGGCGCAAACTGAATGCTGCCGCCGTCGTCGCCGCCCCATCCGGCCACTTCTTCTGCTCCCCCTCACCCCAATAATAATTTGAGCCGATGATGAGCATGAGTTTGTCTCAACGCTGCGCCAACGTGGCTATGCCATCGAAGTTCAGCGCTAAGCAGCGGAGATGAGAGCAAACCTGTCATTTTTTGCTTCACCAATTCATCCAGCTCACTTGTCGCCCCCCCTCATCAAAAAACCTTTGAAGATCAGACGCCCGCCTTGTTAACTTCAGCATTGCGTCGCTACGGACTCATGGTGTTTGGAGGAAATGGCACAGAATGTTAAGAGTGGGAAGCAGGAAAGAGATGGTGAGAGTGGGACCGGGAATTTTTCACTCCACCTTGACCATCCTGCTCACCTGTCTCAATAACCCCCCCCGGCATCCTAGTTGAGGAGCGACCTGCACGTACCTAAATTTAGCACCGCCAGCTTGCAGCACACCATGCGCTGGTTGATTAGAAATTAGAAAGATGGAACTGAAAAAAATTGAGTGAAAAAAAACACAAATATTTTTCCTCTCTTCATCTTGAACCCATCTCACAAATAACCCTTCCCCTTTTCATACTCTCTCCCCCCCCCCCAACTGATCCACCCCAAGCCCTTGACCCGCTGGGTCACTGTTGGGACGTTTAGGGCAAATCGATAAAGGTGAGATGATGTGTAAAAGAATGTGTGTGTGTCAGTATTTTTTCAATAACTTAACATCAAATATTACCTCAACCGTTAAAATTAACCATTTCAGGTAAAATCATCTCCATGTCAATGTTTGCTTTTGAGTTGTGGTGCCAAGGCTGTGCAGGAAAGGCTGATGTTACCCGCACATCAAACTCTTGGACTGCCACGTGATTTTGGTGCGCTCCTGCCTGTAATCAATCCTTCCTCTGGCTGATGGCTTGGGGGCACAGATTCTCCTAAAATAGCACATTGGTGCCATTGAATATTTACCTTTTCACATGTTTGGGGGCAACAGCACTTTGGAATGTGGCCATGCCCGCGAAGTTCTTCCCCGGATGGTTGACGGCCAGGAGGCAGCAGCCGTTTTCACTCCAGGACCCATCCTGGTTCAGCCGGGATTTGCACTAGGGGCGTGGACACAACTCTGAGCTCACGAGCGCTATGAGGAGTACCCTTCCCCTCCTAGAAGGAACATTAAATCCTCAAACCCCTATTATTGATATTTTGTAACCTTTCTCTGACCCTCCACCTGGTAACTTGCTAGAAAACTCTTTTCCTATGTGACATCATTTCTGATATGAACCGAGCTAAGAATCATTGTATGGCTAGCCCCCTATTGTTGATTGTATACATATGTATACAAGTGCTATTTTTGGCGGTCCGCCAAAAAGTGCAATTGTTGTATACATATGTATACAGTTCAGCCGAAATATGCCATACTTGGTGCACCTCATTTGCGACCTCCTGTCGCCACAGCCATAGAACCGAACGCATTTGGAGTGCAATTGGGGTCCAAACAATGCCTGGTCGGAATATCGCAACTTATCTTTGGTGGCAATGGGGTTGCCAGCGTATGAGGCAGTCTTGTCATGGTTGGTTGCTTGTAAATCGCTGGAGGCTGTGGTAACGGTGCCGTAGGCACCTTGGCCAATGAGGTCGGTGCTGACGTATAAAAAGAGAGAGAGAGGTGAGAGGTGAGAAAATGTAAGACTTTGCTTGCAGCCCCCTTACCTCTGACCCCTACGACCACGTTTTACTGCATGCTTGCTGCCTCCCATGCTGTCACCCTGCCCATCCATTGACCATTACCACGACTGACTGCAGAACTCACCAGGGAATTTATCGAGCGCAGACTCGTCGTCCGAGACCCCAGGGCTCCGCTGATGCCTTCTCTTACCCCACCACGTATGCTTAGATCAGACCATCGTCTGTCCATGGCCCGTCATCTACGGAGTCTTAGTCCGCGATAGACAAATAGGAATGTACGGTAATGAGATAAAACTAAAGGAAATTTGTCGCAAAGATTTTACAAAACAGAAAATTACACGCAATGACTGGAATCTTCTGCACAAGATTGGAGCACAAAATTTAAGCTGTCCCCTTTGTGGTTCATGGATCATTTTACTATGGTGATCCTGGAGGTCACCTCATTCAAATGAATGAGTTGTTGAATGTTCATTACTTTGGCAAATTTGGAGTTAGATAGCAAACGGGGATGATTCTGAAAGCTAATAAAAAGCTTCAATCGATCGTTATCTTGACATAAAAGTGAACTTTAGAATTACATTTGGAGGTGCATCTATCGTCTTCTGGGCACGGCTGTCAATCGCTCATCTCGTTAGAGCAGCGGCAAAGTCAGTTTTGGCTTTCTTTGCTTTTTCTCGTAGTTGGGATGTTAGATTGCCTCCGACGCCTAGGGTTAAACCTCAAAAGTTGATTCTCTTGCAAGCATCTCGTGGTACGTGTGGAGTTGTGCCAATTCCAAGTTGCTGGGATTGGCTGTTGGGGTTCTGTAGGGAAAGCCAGGTATGTTATATATAATATGTTTTTATATAGGTATATATTTATATATACCTTCAAGCAGGATGATTAATGTTCTCAATCCCATTTTGGAGATTAATTTTCATCTCTTGTGGGTAGACAAAGTCAAAGAGCACCAAGGTGTGCACAACAAATAAGAAGGATAATAAAACTCACTGATGAGGCTAAATAAGTCCAAAATCAAGCTTACACAAACCTTTTTAAATAATACTAGCGGCTTTTGTACTGCCAGCGCTGACGCAAACAACTATACTATTTAAGTTAATACAAGTCATTCTAAAGATGTTTCAAAATTTGAACTTGATTTTTGAGACAATCCACGCAGGGATTATTTCATCATGCAGGGCTATTATAGCCAGTCTGGCGCTGGGCAGGGTGACGGAGGTGGTGTACTAATGTAAGTGCAGTTTTAGAGAGTTTTTACTTCGGTATCGATTTCGTCCATGAAAACCTGTGTGCCCTTGCTGGCATTGGCTAGATTTCGAGTCCAGTATTCAAAATTTGTGCAGAAACTGATAATCAATACGGAAAACTCTCCATCTATACTAACATTACCATGTCATCCTTCAATTTTAATGCTCTTCAAAAATTATGCAATGATTATTTATTATTGCAATGACTCCAAAAATATAGATCTGTGTCCTGGCTCCAAAAGGCATGTGTGTACAATTGTATAGAACTGTCACAAACCCTGGTACTATAGTTGTATACATACAATTGAAGCTGAGGGAAAGCAGCCTTTTATTTTCACAAACAAAAAACCGACATAAATGTTAGTAAGAAATTGACACTTTTCATTAATCATTTTCGGCCATCTATCTGCGACAATTACTGTTACTGTCTGGTAGAAATCATAGTTTCCAGCAAGGGAGAATAAAATACCTTTGGATTTCTACTGATCAATCACGTTAATACACAACAATTTCAAATTCCTTGCTTTTTTACCCATCAATCAGGATAACTCCTTGGTAGCCAGTCACTGGCAACAGTTTGCTAGTACTGTGAATTTTTAACCTTAAAAATAGTAAATATTTGTGGGGAACTCCGGAAAAGAGCTTGTGTTTGAACAAAGCTTGAGATTAATCCACTCCCGCCCCAAAAACTTGGAATCAAATAGATAGAAATTTTCTGTTTTGATGAACGAACTCTGAATATATCTGGTCTCATGGTTGTGGTGCAGGGTGCGGGGGTTCGCAAATGAGGAGCATCTATTTGTGGCCAATTTCGGCTAAAGTGTGTAGACACATGTGTTCAAGCACTTTGCAGCGGACCAAAAAATGCAATTATAAATAGCGTGGGATCTATTTGCTTGGGGACATGGTAAGTTTGATCAAAACTTCTTCAAGTGCAAACAAGCACCACATACTGATTTTCGCTATTTGTGTTTAACATTTAGACCCTACCAGGGGCAAAAAATCTGAGCTTTTCCTCAGAATACAGCTAAATTTGGATTGAAATGACAATGTCGATTGCTACTCAACCAACCATGGCAAACCCGCTTCCTATGACAATGATGCTATTGCCGCCGGAAGTTTGTTTCAATCCAGATCAGACATCGTTTGGACCCCCAATTGCACTCTGGATAAGATAGTCTGTGGTGAATGAGGTGCACCTATTTATGGTGTATTTTTTGATTAATTGTATACATATATGTAGATACATTAGGCACTTTGCACTTTGCGGCGGAGCACTACAAAATAGCAATCAGATGCATTTGTGGAAGAGGCCATTTGGGGATACTGTATATATGTGTGTTGGATCAATCCTTATGGGGACATAGTAAAGTCAATAGAAACTGTAGCCAAGTGGACCACCGTAATACCACAGTCACTTTTGCTCCAGTGTTTCAGTTGGACCGTATTAGACACCTTGTCAAGAGCTATGTCCAGCCCAAGAAAGGTGCAAGTATGTAAAGTCCTTATTAAGAGAGGTGCCTTTGTTTGATGTGTGCTCACATTACCTACTTAAGACTGGAGGACTGAAAAGGAGCACACCTGGTGATTTTGACTTACAAAAGGGTACTGCACTGGGTGCTCATTTTCTGTGCGCCTACCTTGTTATCATATCGGCAACTGGCATTGATTCTTTCCTCATCAAAGCTAGAACACACCCAATGTCGAATCTATTGTCACGCCATGCACTCTTACGTACGTACGCTCGCCGAGAGAGCGACGTCGAACCATGGCGTCCGCCGACTCCTCCTAGCCATCGCTAGCGGGGTGCCCGACGGACTGCCATGGACGTAAGAGCCCGTCAAAAAATCAGATAACAACGAAAGAAAAAGAGTCGCCGAAGGATCCTACGCGATTGGGCTACTATAGCCCCAGAATGGGTATGGCGGCCCCTCACGGGACCGCCAACGCCAGCGGCTTCGCTCTGGCCGACGATGAGGTCGGCCAGGTACCGGGAACACCGCATGCCCTCCGCCCCTCTGTGGACTCAACGGTAATGCCCACATGGGCGACACCCGGTCCAGACGGTCGGATTGGCTGGGGCGGGTGCGATCCGTTCCACCTGTCGCTGCAATCAAAAATCATCACGATCACGGCAGAGTTGCCTTTGCTCCCCACCGCCAGCGCTCATCTTATATCGCCCTCCTCGAGGAGGGGGGCAAACAAGGACGAGTGGGGGGGCTGGGAAGGATTGGCAGGAGAACGGAAAGGGGGCGGATGGCCCGTACCCCATCCTCTCTCTCTGTCGCGCGCGGGTGCACTACACGCGAAGGTCGGCCAGAGCACCGGGTGGGCACAGTGGACGGCACCACCGCCTTCCCCCCCCATCACATTACCGGGGGGGGGAGTCGGAGACCCACAGGAGGTAGAACCCGATGAGGGGTCAGCCTCG
>JALLPA010000861.1:0-12722 GCA_036939895.1 Thalassiosira exigua
ACCCTGTGCTGACCCCTGGTACAGGGTTTCTAAGCAGTGTGATGTCATCCGTTCTCCTCTCACCATGAGATTCCGCGAATATGACTCCTCACTTCCAGCAGCACGTCGGCAGGCCTGTTTCGAATGCCAGTTGTCCACGGCAGCGAAGGATGGGAGCGGGCGGCTTATCCTCGTTCGGTCCACTACCACGTCGAGCGCTCCTTCGAGTGCGAAATCTCCAGGCGGGGACGATGACGCGTCCGATGGCATCTTCAAAACGGCGGGGTCGAACGTCGCGCGCGCCCTGTCAAAAAGCCGACGGGTGTGCGCGGATCTGTTCCTCCCCATCGGCTACCCCGCGTCCGTTGCCGACGGGTACCTTGAGTACCAATTCTACGATTCCCTTCAGGGTCTGTGCTCCTACCTGCGCGGGGTAGTCAGCATCAGCGCCGTGCTGTCGGCCACGGGCGTGGGCGATGCGGAGGCCACGGCGATGAGCGCCGCCATGGTGCGCATCTGATGTGATGCGTTGTGTTACATGCGCACTTGCCAGCATTGGACTTACTCTTTGTTTGCACATCATTTCAACTGTCCAAAAATTAATGTTGAACAAAGACGTGGGCGGTGAGAGATGGCCTAGGGATGATAGGGGGTCTTCTGTTCAGCTACGTCGCGTCCCCCCACTTCGATGCTCACGTGAAGGAATTTCGCCTGCTGGCGGACGTGCTGAACGACGCCGGCCTGGCGTTGGACATGGCCCTGCCCCTGGTTTTGGATTGGGTGGCAACTTCTTCCGCGTTTTCTGGGTCGTGGCATTCTGCTCTGGCGCCCTACCTGCCATCGCCTTATCTGGTTATGACATCCGCTTCCACTTTGTGCAAAGTGGCATGTGGCATGGCTGCAGGGGCTACCAAAGGTATGTCGTGCTTTTTGTCTGTCTTCTGCCATGTTCAGTGAGCTCTTTGAACGTGGATCAGTGTAACTCACCACAGAAGCACTGCACTTTCACCTACACCAGGCAACATAACTGATCACTTTGCAATAGTTGGCAATAGAGCTGATTGCCAATCTAAAGAATCCACCCAAGAGACACTCGTCTCTTTGGTTGGGATGTGCTGTGGAGTGTGGCTTGCTAACATATTGCACAGATTGGAGAAGGACGTCAAAGGTGATGGCGTTTGTTCCGATGGTGGAAGTGAGAGTGCCACTTCTGAATGCACTATCAACGCCGCTGAGAAAACACTTGTAGACGTCCAACTCGTTTCGTGGACAATTTTCATTGTCCTGACACTGATTCATGTCTGGGCAAATTATATTGGAATGCAAATGCTGCGTTTGCGCACTCTTAATCGCGAGCGTACAAAGGTGGCATTGCAACTATTAGTGAGAGATTGCGGTCAGTGGGTGCTAGAAAACATGGCCACAAGCGATGAGAAGCATTTTGAAAGCGTCGACCCTCGCTGTCCAAATACGAAGTCAACAAAAGCTTCCTCATCGAAAAATCTTGTCATTGAGAAGGCGAGCAGCAACCTGTTGCCGCCCGAGTCTGTATCCGAATCGCTATGGAAATCCATGCAGGGTATGGTCCGCCCGGGAAAGATACAACTCGGAACACGTTTGAAGGATCTTGTCCGTAGTCCCTCAACATCCAAGTATTGCAGCACTGAGCGCTGTGAAAATTACATGATTTTTGTCGATTGCCGTGGTATTGATATGAGCAATAGGAGCAGTTCCTGCAGTATCAAGGTTGTGTTGCGGGTCGACGCTGATGATCGAGATGAGCTGAAAGCATTTTTACATGCTCACATAGTCGATTGGTGTATGGAGAAAGGAGAATGGATCAAGAATGGATCTTACGTTTCAGAGCTTCTTTCAAGGTCTTATGTCATCACCAAGAGTTTATTCCTTGCGAACTCCCCTGGTGGTATGGTCAATTTGTACGATGCTCTTTCTGCAAAAGGTTGGGACATGACTCGGTTGTATCTTGGGTTTGGCTGTTGGAGGTGTCAGTGGGAGGATGACAAGAAGTTGCAGTAACTTTGGTTTTGCGGCGCTCGCCCACTCTGATACTTCATAAACACTGTGTTGCAAACGAAAAATGTTCAATCGTGACAACTTACGCCTTTTCGATTACCAGGTCGTTGGCATCACCCAGTGTTTATTCCTTGCGAATCCCGCTGGTAGTCCAGTGAATTTGTATGATGCTCTCGCTGCAAAAGGTTGGGACATGACTCGGTTGTATCTTGATTTAGCTGTTGGAGGTGCCAGTGGGAGGATGACATTGGTCCTTTCTAATACCTACCCTAGCGCGCAGCGCTTTAGCTTAATAATTTCACAATAAAATACATTCATAGGCAATGTTGCCATCAACTCTGCTTCAACACAGCCTACTTCTTCGACGAAGGGTCAATGAAAGATGTGTCAAAAGAGTAAACATGGGAACCACCATGGCTGGACATCAACTCTTCGGCTAAGTGAGGTGGAATGGATTGAATCAATCCACAGCATGCCCGGGCTAATTCGGCCATGAACCTGCCATCAAATCCAATTAGAATAGCAAGAAGCGGTTCATCATCTCCATCACTTAGATCAAGCTCTTCAGTTTCGTCCGCCCAGAGCAAAGTTCGCACTAAGGCTGCACATGCAAGCCGTTTCGGAGATTCCCCACCTGACAGTTCAAGCTTGAGTCGCAACCACTCTTCCAGCCACTTGGCAGAAGTGCTTAAGATTGAGGGGTGAGTCAAGCAGTACCATGCCCTAAAACACACTCGCCCTGCAAAAACAGGGGATAACTTCCCTGAATACTTTTTTGAGGAATAATCAAACTCTCCATAAGTCTGTACCTTGAGGATGTGTTCCTCTAACAGCCAGAGAATGTGTTGGTGGTTGCCACTGGGCGTAAACTTTTCCAGCTCAGGTGGAGGTTCCATTCCTTCGTGAATGACCACCATATTTCGTTTCAACTCTGTCAAGGAACCTATGAAAAGTGATATCTCTACATCTCGCATAGACATTGCCAATGCGGAGACAATCAAATCTGCACACTCGAGGATGAGGCCCTTTCTAGAACCAACTGAAAGGGAATTAGAAAGTAGACGTCAGATTTATGAACTCTTCAAGCAGATTCTCACTTACCACCGACTAGAAATGCTGCAGCTTGCACGTTCTTGGACAGAGCACATTGTCGCATGAGAGTGGCGCCATCAAGTACATACATTGGCTCAACAATGGTTTGCTGCCCTGTCATGTCACAGACAGTATTGAGAAGAGTCTGGGTTGAAAGTTGGCTATCTCTCCACTCAAGATTCCTATGAACCAGTATGAGCAATGCTGGAATCAAGATGTCAAAGTCGAGGCCGCCGCTATGGTGCTTTGGAATCAAAAAGTCTCGCACGCGAAGCATGTCCTTTCGGTAGCAGACAACTTCGTCGACGCCATGCGATGATTCTGACTCTGAAGTTGAACATCTCATCAACATCGCATCCAAGCCCAGGCTGATATCGCACTCGGCATTGCAAAACGCCCCTGTGACTATTTCCTTCAGCCACCCGTCAGGAAGAAATGGATAACCTGTCAGAGTTTCTATTTCCTCCTTCAATCTTTCCAGAACCCATGCCCTAACTTCTGGTTCTCGAAGCAACACGTACTTCCCGCGCACAGATAACAAACAAGCTAAAGTTCGAGGAAAGCCAGTGTTGGTGGTAGCTTAAGCAAGGGAAAAAATACATCACAGGTTCGTACCTGCGAGTTTGGTGTCGTCATCAATTGAAAACCAATATGACAGGCCACTTTCTTCGTCCGTCATGTCCAGCAATAGTCTTGTTGCGTCCTCTGTTGATTCCAATATTATTTCAACTATAGACAGAAAAAGGCCCAAAGGTGGACGTGGAGCAGATGCCAAACCTCGACTCTTAGGCGCACGCCATCGCAGCTCATTCGGAATCGTCGCATTTATCAATAAAATAGCAGACGGCAGACACTTTCTGACGACAGCCATCTTCATTAGGCAACGTATTGGCCAAATAAGGTCTTCGCTGGGACTTTCAACGGCTGACAACATGTCCACGATGTTGACATTCTTGTTGACTTTGTGCGAAGGATTCGGCTCGTTTGACACAGCGGATGCAATTACTCCGACAAGCATGATGCATGCACGAGGGGCGTTATAAAGAGTATTCTGTATGTTCAAGACAAAATGGGGAACACCACGCAGAAATAAAAATGAGATTGAGAAAACAAATGAAGCATCTCCGAAATCAGCAACACACCCGAGATAGAAATCCTTCCAGTGTCTTCGACATGAATACACCTCCTTTTATGAGGCACCCTATTGCCATATTGGCAAGTGACGTCATGATATCTGATCCATCTCCACGAGATGAATCTTCATGAAGGGGCTTGATACCATCCAGCAACCCTTTGTGGTACATTAACTCCTCCCCGTTCGACTTGGGAATTCCACAAAGTTCATAAACAGCCTCGGCATCATCCAATAAACTCAGTGCAACACTCGCAGCTGTGTAGTAGTCACGCCGTTGGCACAACCAGCTCAAGACTTGGTGGAACGGCGTCGATATTGGATTGGAGATGACATTTGTTCTCAGTGACAATGATTTCAAATGAGTTCCAACCCTCAATGTCGCAACAATGACTAGACATCAGCGATTAAGAAGAGAAACTATGAGTTCAAAGAAGAATTGGCCCAAAACAAGGCCCTCGTGCTCCTTACCTTGCCCATGAATGATAGCATAGTTCGCTTTCGAGTCGTCAAGTTGAGTCCAGCTTGAGCACTGGCGCAACAAGCGCTTGGACTTTTCCTTATGCGACAAAGCCTTCCTGCGATTGGACCTTGGGCCTCCGATCATCGATTTCCCGCGGGATTCTGGGGACTGTTGGTAGGGTGTAGATATACTATCGAGGGCGTTGAGTATTATATCATCAAGTCGTCCTTCAATGTCTGCAGCCATTTTGATTGATTCTTTCAACGTGATGGAGAAAGATCGTTTCGGTGCGTACCCCGTGGGAAACCCACCGTCCAAATCATCTTGCTGCAGGAATGGCAACATGCTGGAGGCCGTTGAGGAAGGAAATTTGGAGACAGCCGTTCGGTGAAAGCTTCCCGAATTTTTTTCTGCAAGCTTGACCACACTCATGAGCGGCATCACTCCAGACGACAGACTAAACGACATCTCATTCACTGCACATTGAAGTGTGAGAATGAAAGGGCCTTGGCTATCATCTGTGGCACCGTCCCAACAAATGAAAAAAGCTTTTTGACCGGTCCCCTGCACACCCAGAAGGGACCACCCCTGATAGCAAATGTCAGAGGATGATAAGTGAACTTCGTAAGTGGCACAAAAATCATCTCCAAACGTTGGAATGAGTTCTTACCTGACCCCCTGTGCACCACACATGAGAGAACCGATGGTCGTCTTCGTAAGATGTTGCAAGTGGTGCGGACAAGCCTCCTTGCTGCCCAGCCTCCAATCTCACCCTATGGCCAGGACGAACGACAGTAGATAAGAACATAGGTTTTCCAATACCCGAAGCAGCTCTATCTTGCGGTTGACTTCGGGATGGAGCGTGTATGGAATGGTTCACAATGACCAAATGAGGCGACTGGTGACGCTGAAAGGAGAGGATAATTCCAGGTGGTGACGAAGGGATTGACGAAACGGCAATTGCCTTCGACCGAACGTCCTTCAACTGTCCCTCTTCCCCGGCGAACAGCTCGCCAAGAGAACCCAACGACTCGTGCAGGGGCGGAATGTCGATCGGCACCGATTGGAATCGAGCCAAACGGAAGATGTCCTCAACAAGGCGTGGGCTATTGAACTGGGCGACATCGTTCTCCACTTGTTCAGGCAGCGTAGAAATTATCGAGGGCGAAAAGGCAGACCCCGAATGCTCAGGTCCGTCAATCCTTGCACTGAAGTGTCCATTCCGCTCGCCATCAAGAAGTGGCAACGTGTGATGTCGAGAAGGCGCATTGCGCCATACCTCACGGCCGCTGTCCACCCTCAGCGCCATTGCACGCGGACGGCGCCGGCGCCGGCACCCCGTCCCGCCGCCTGCCTCATCTTCGCCCGTCCCCTCCCAGCTAAAGGTTCCATGATCGGAAAATCTGCCTTCATTGGCAACCGGATTCGTGTCATCCGAAAGAGCCAGTCCCTCCTCTCCCAGCAGCACCACAAAGTGCATCCCCAGCCAGTACACGGCCTGAATCGCAGTGGGTGCAAATGGCAGGAATGCCACCCGGGACTCGGCGCCATGACGCAGCGAGACGAAGGAGACGAAGCCACCCAGGACGTGGTGACGACATCGCCCGTCATCCCCGGGGGGGATCCGGCGCAGACCCTTCCCACACACGGCCAGGTACCCATCGCCATCATCAGAAGTGACGCACGATCCGGTCGGGACGTTGCTCCGACGCAGCGTGCGCAGGTGCAGCGTCGACGGGTCGGCCGAGGCATCGAAGGCGCCCATAAGGCCCGCCCAGTCCTCCCGGGGGGCACCGACCTTCTCATCGTCCAAGAGCGGACCAGGTCCTTCGTCCGCGCCGGAGCTGCGCTCCAGGATTTCATCCCAGATGAGCGGGTCATCTGGCCCTGCCAGTCGGTCTGTTCTGGCGGGATTGCCGCTCCGACCAGCATCAGGGATTGAGGAGAGGCGCACTGTGGTGCGCGGCATACTAAGAGGCGCCACACCCTCGTTCACCCTGCCGAACAGGTCAGACCCCAGGAAAAGTGCCCCGAAGCCTTTGGACCACGCACCGCCCCCCTTCTCGCCACCAGAGCATCTCTCGCTCTCAACATCTTTGCGTGGCAGCAGGACGCGCAGCGCGTCGTAGAGGTATGCCTGCCCATCCCCGGCGACAAGGCACAAGGACAGAGGCCGTCGCTTGCCCCGTCTCTTCGTCCTTGTGATCTCCTCGCCTTCGCTTTTGGCTGTCGCCCTGGCCTTCTCCTTTGCAGTAGCCACCCCTGAGGGGGCATTGGTGGTGGCACCAAAGAGGAAATCAAGAGATCGAAGCGCGTCCATTGCATCGGCAGCACGTTCGTCAGGTTCAACCTTGTTGCGCTGCCACCGCCCTTGACTGCCGCGCCCGTGATTGTTCTCGTTGTCAAAATTGTCATCATCATCGTTGCCATCATCATCTTCGTCTTCTTCCTCGCGATCTTCCGCAAAACTCTCGATTATCGCCTCCACACCTCCGCGTTCGGCCTCCCCTCCCTTGCTGGCAACCTTCCCATCCCTCCACACGGTGGTCCGTCCCAGCGAGACAAGCGACGGGAGGACCCGTGAGCTTTGCACCCCGCCCCCAGACAGAATGCAGGACGGCCACCACAGCACCCGTCGTGCCAAGACGCGCGCGCGATCCGATGCGCCCTCGCCCTCTTCGCTGTCGACACCTGCATGTGGGGGGGGGGGCAAACGGTTAGAACGTACTCAAGCTGCAGCAATGCATCTCAAGCCACATGGATCAGGGAGGTCCGAGGCGGTGCGTGATCCAATTTGGATTAGGATTGATCGAAAGGATGCATCAGTTCGCCTTGGTCGTCTGACATGCTATGATTGCACCGAGAATGCGAGGACTTTGTCCCAGCGCCCGCTTGCAGAGCCCCTCGTTGTCAACGTAGGTGCGCATGCCGCTTAGCATTGCTTGTCCAACCTAGCTTTCAATGTCTTCTGGCGGAATCCTAGGTGCCAAAGTCACAGCATGATGGACAACACTAGCGAACAACACTGTAGAGCTCCGCGGCAGGTATGAACCGCACAGTCCTCCCCGTCCCTCGAACTATGCCATTTCTTGATTAGAAGCTCAGGCAAGAGACAAACTCTGCATTTCGAGCCATTTCTGCACGCAACGGCACACGAACGAACGCACCTGCAGGCCACCGCAGCGATCTCCCCGCCCCCCCGCCAGACTCGGTGGAGCCGTCCTCGCCGTCGCCAGTGCCTCCGCCCGACGAGGACCCCTCGCACCCCCCCTTCGAAGGTGCCCCCTCCTTTTCGATAACGGGCATGAGCGGGGGCGACGGCGCGGTCAGGGACGAGCCGGACGACGAGGGCGAGGACTGCTGCGTCGCCGCGGACGGACCGGCCGTCGCGGGGGGGTTGCGATGGGCCGCGTTCGACGCGGCCTTCGTCCCCGTCGCCCCGGCGGGCAGCTCCGAGGACGACGTCGGAGGGTCCTCCGCGGAGAGCAGCTCCACGACGACCGCCTCCCCTCCGTCGGGTTGGACGCCTTCGCCTCTCGAGTCCGGACGGGTCGCGAAGACGGTCACTGATAGAACCACGTCGTCGAATCCGTCCCGTTCCCCCTCGCCTCGAGGCCGGGGGAACGCCGACGTCCCCCCGACGCCGGATGCGCCGTCGCCCGGCCCTCGGCGGGTCTTCGAGGCGTTGCTCGCCTTCTGCGTCCGTCCCCGACCGTACCGTCGGAAGGCCGCGGCGTCCTCCTCGGACACGCTCGTGAGGGTCATGTCCTCCCACAGGAGGGAGGAGGCGGTGGACGCGTCGAGGGTGTCCCCCTGGGGCGTCGGGGGGGACGTCTCTCCGCCCTCGTTCCCTCCCTCCCCTCGGCCTTCGCTTTCCGCCCCCGCTTCGTCGGTCGGGAACGGCCGCGGCGGGGGCGAGGGTAAGTCGAACGTCGAGAAGGACGTGGGCGACGACGGCGACGTCATCCCCCCCGGCCGCGACCCCCGCCGGTTGGGGAGGGGCGGACGACCCGACGGCGCCGCGGCGCCCTTGCCCGGAGAGGTCATCGAGCGAAACCACGCCGTGGGGGACAGGTACGACGACCGGCTCGGAGGAGGAGGCGGGGGCGACGGAACCGAAGAAGCGGCGCCTCCTCCGGCGTCCGTTCCCCCCGGGGGCGGCGGAGGCGGCGGCGGGCTCGCCGTCCGCCGTCGGCCCTTGTTCTTGTTCCGCGGCGTCGGCTCCTCCTCCCCTCCCGATCGAGGCGGCGGCGGGGGCGGCGAGCCGCTGCGGCCGCGGTCGTCCCCCGGCCTCCCGCCTCGGCCGTCGCCCCCCTCGGCCGCCTCGGCGACGCCCCTCGCCGCCGGCGGCGGCGGCGGCAGCGCGCCCCGCCGTCGCAGTCCCGCCAGCGCCCGCCGGGCCTCCCCCCGCGTCAGCGCCGCCGACGCGGACGACACGGGGACCCAGTCGGCGCCGATCGTCGTCCCGACGTCCCCCCCGCCCCCCCCGCCGCCCGCGACGCCCGACGGCGGATCCAGCCGGTCCCACCGGGGGCGGAGCCACCGGACCTGCCACGGGGGCGGGGGGGCGTCGCCGACTCCGACTCCTCCTCCCCCGGGCCCAGGCGCGGGCCCGGGCGAACGGGGGGTGGACGCGGCGCCCCCCGCCGCCGCCATCGCCGACGCCGACGCCCCGTTCGCCGCCATCGCCGCCACGCCTCCGCCTCAAGATGTCGTCGCCGCCGCCCTCGGCGCCCCCGTTGCCGTTGTCTTCGTCTTCGTCTTCGTCATTGTTAATCGCACGAGTGCAACAAAATCGCCGAAAGCGTCGTAAACGTAGCGAACAGTACCATACAATAGGTACGCGGTTCTCATTGACGCCGTTGCCGTCACGCCTGGTCACGGCTCTCTCAATCTGCAACGGAAAAGAGGGCAGAAAAATGATTGATCTGATTCCTCCCAAGGGAGACTTTTCCAAAGAGAGGGCATGATCGATTTGCCCTCCAGAAAGTCGAGAGAGAGTCACATCATAATCACGAGATGTCACCTTTTGAAGACTCCATCACGGATCCAGCAGTAACTAACCTCTATCTCCGACCAAATGAAAATGAGCGACTCTCGTCAGTATGTTGCACGAATTTATAATGTATCAAATATCGCTAATATCCATCAACTCAACTTCGTACACTCGCTCGGCCGCCTCTCTCCTCTCTCCTCATCCTCATATTATCGTCGCCATAGCGGTTCATAGCCGTCGCCGTCACAGCGCAGCCTTTCCCATCGGCGTCGGCCGACCCCGCCCCCGCCCATTGCGGCTCCGTCGTCGGGCGCGCGCCAGTGGAAGGGGTCGGTCGCGCCCGCGCCGCCTCATCCCGGATCGGCTCGAGGCGCTCAAGGTGTACGCGGGGATGCGCCCGTCGCCGCGACGGACGATGCCGCGCGCGACGCGTTGCCTGCTCCTCGCTTGCGCCTCGGCCGTCGCGGTCGAATCCTTCGCGCCTCCGTCGTCGTCGACGTTCCGCTTTGCCGGGCGGGACGTTCCTCGGATCCGACGACGACCGCGCGACGAAGCACCGCCTCGCTTCGCGCGCACGTCACGTGCACCGTTGCCTCGTGCGAGCTGCACGAGAGGAACGCGCGCGCCGTTCGCTCTGTCGGCGCTTCCTTCGGGCGGCGCGGCGGCGTCGCTCCTCTCGTCGCTTCATGGAAACGAAAGCTTCGTCCTGTCTGCGGTGCTGATTGTCTCGGCGTGCGGCGTCGCCTTGGAGCAGAAGACGACCTTCGGGAAGGCCCTCTCGGCTCCGCTTGTCACCATGTTGATATCCTTGACTCTGGCGAACGTCGGCGTCGTCCCGTTTCAGTCTCCCGTGTGTGAGTACAGTTGTGCTACCGGAAATCACGGTCCGCGAAAGCTATCTTTCCACATGTCAGTCTTTACTAACATCTTCGACCGAACGCCCGCCCTATCATCAGACAAGTTGGTGAACCGAGTCCTCGTCCCGCTCGCGGTGCCCCTCTTCCTCTTCGATTCCGACCTCCGGCGGGTCGTGCGCGACGCCGGATCGCTCCTCCTCGCCTTCCTCGTCGGCGCGGTGAGCACCGTCGTGGGGACCCTGTGCGCGTTCTCGCTGATCCCGCTTCGAAGGTTGGGCGATCAGGGCTGGAAGGTGGCGTGCGCCATCACCTCCCGCCACATCGGGGGCGCCATCAACTTGTGAGTGGATTGCGAACGCTCCCGGGTGTCTCGTTGCTCTTTGGGAACTGACGTCGATCTCATCTTCTGCTGATCGATTGCAATCGATGCAAAACGAAACGTCGTCAGTGTGGCGGTTGCAGATACGCTGAACATCGATGGGAGCGTGGTCAGCGCGGCCATTGCGGCAGACAATGTCGTCGTGGCACTTTACTTCGCGCTCCTGTTTTACCTGTCGACGTCGGGAGAGGCCGAGGGCGACGCTGGAGCTGAAAAGGAGGAGAATGCTTCTGCGTCGGCTACTTCTCGACCATCGCTCGGCGAGGAGATCGACCTGCCGGGCGATCAGGAGCAAGTCCCAATCACGACGTCGTCCATAGCGTATTCCGTCGCAACGGCATCGTGCCTTGTCACCCTCGGATCGGCCATCACGGCGGCAGTATGCCCTAGCCTGTCTTCTCTGGTCATCACTTCTTTGCTTACGGTTCTATCTGCCACGGTCTTTCCCGGTTGGTTCCAACGACTCAGAACTTCAGGGACTGCCGTTGGCATTTTGTTCCTGCAGATGTTTTTTGCTGCATCTGGTGCCGCTGGGTCTCTCGTTCTCGTGCTACGCCAGGCCCCCTCTCTTGTTGCATTTTCCGCTCTTCAGGTGAGTGGGTGTCAGTTTATGATGATACTCATATTGATCTCGCAGTTTCCTTATTTCTTAATGGCTCTTCAGTTGGCGGTCCATTTTCTTGTCCTGATGGGTGTAGGGCGAGGGCTGCTGCGATTGAATTTGAACGAGTTGTTTTTGGCATCGAATGCCAATGTGGGTGGACCGACAACGGCTGCGGCAATGGCGCAAGCCAAGGAATGGAGAAAATTGGTGCTCCCGGCACTTTTGGTTGGAGTCTTGGGATATGCAATGGCAACTGCTCTCTCACTTAGCTTGGGTCCAATTTTGATTCGTTTAGCGACTTGATGACATAGACCTGCTCATAGGACTTTGGGTCCTGTGAAGACAAATAGCCCTAAGTCGCGTAGAGCCACTTTCTCCGTCTCCCCGCCGTTACCACTCGTTTGAGAAGACACTGATGAAAAGTAAAGCAATAAAACATCTAAGGTCACTAGCATTGATTTGATTGATTTGGTTTTTTACTTGTGAATCTTGCCATAATATGGGTGAGGATTCCGAGCGTTGCGAGCAAATAATATGATGTCTAATCAACATGTATGAGTACCCACCTGATCAGGCGAGTATGACTGGGCGCTCGCTCAGACCCGTGGCCATGAACAGCAACCTACTTTTCTAATCAGACTCTTAATGATGATTTAGTCACATTTGCCAATCCGGAAGTCAGCTCAGCGAGTGGGCACTTGCTCATCTCAGCAGCCAGCTTGTTACTGTAAGCAACATGTTTCAGTGGGCTGTCCATTTTTTGAGCGAGCACATGTGGTTGATGGATCATTTGTAGAATGGTTGCAATGGTTTCTACTAGCATAGCAAGTCTAAGTATCCCAACCTGCAGTAGGTTAACAAAAGCCTACGAAGGTTGTCAAGTGTGTTTAGTCCTGGGGACTAAATAGAAGCTCTCATGAGCTCTCATAGTGTGAAGACAAGGCCATCCAAGCATAGCAATGCTACAGGTTATGAGCCTCTTCATGCAAGGTGTTCTGGTGATGCAGGAAAGTGACTCTTTGGTGAAGGTTATCCGCGAGATGCAATGCGTAATCACCGACGTTACCCGGGAAGGACAGCGGACTCCCCGCCATCGAGTTGCAGCTCGAGAGCTGCGAAAGGCTGAGGTCGTCGGAACTGTGTGGACCGATTGCACCGACCAGGAAGGACAGCGGACTCCCCACCA
>JALLPA010000862.1:0-12712 GCA_036939895.1 Thalassiosira exigua
TTTCGAACCCCCCGCGAAGGAGGGAATTTTTTGATAATTTTTGGGTACGTAAGTAGGTATGAATGTACCCCCTACTGGTGGGAGATGGCCCACTCTGTCAGACATGTGGTTTGAAGTGTGGAGGTTGGGCACGGGGCGAGCGTAGAGAGGGCAAGGATGAGTAGAAGAGACTAAACTACAGCGGGTGCAACTATTAGAACTTCTCTACTTCGCTATGTTGCACTGTCTGCATTTAGATTACGTTTCTTTAAAGGGGGTCAATTTTACTGTGTAATCCTAATATGTAAAATCTAAAAAAATACTATTTCCACACAAAAATATGAGCAGGAAAGTTGAGATTTGCAACCAATCAGTTTCTATTTTGATATCAAATTAATATTGATTAACGCAAAATCTGTGCATTCAAATCTAGAATATTTACGGCCGGGATAGGGTGACTGATTGAAATTAAATTGGATTTGAAAATGCACTTTTTACTGATCTCAAAAGCTAAGTGCCTGTGGGTAGGTTTCAGAACCTGAAATTAAATATTAGAATATACCATTAAACATAGGAATTAGATTGTGTGCTAGTGTTTAAAACTAAAATGTACAGTAAACGGACTGATATCAGTCTAAAGTTGCTTTCAGAGGTATGGCGGAAATTATTCAGCCCAAAATGGGATTGCATGATGGACGAAACTTCCTTCTCTTCTCAACACCGTCTTTGAACTCCACACTCAACCCCACCATGATTGGATGGATCAGAGTAGATTGATTCCCCCCTTACCATTACACCAATCAGGACCAAGGCTCTGAATGAGGGTGGCAGATTACTACAGGGAGTCTGTGAGAACTGACGGCCGCAATCACTTTCATCCCCTTCCTGCCCTTCAGCTATGGCAGCGTGCAAAGACTGCTCATCGGACATCGTTTGATCAAGTTTGAGAGAAGTGGTGATGAACTTGGAAATTATGAGGGGCGCTCTGTCATGGCTGATGTTGTTGCGATGTAGTGGCGCTGAAAAGGCAAACTTCATTGTCGTTGTCAGGGTGAGGTTGAGAACCAACAGAGAGAAGAATCAATATGCAACAACAACTTTAGCAAAGAAAACCTGAGGCACTGACCCAGAGTCATAAATAGATCAATAAGGACTAGATGCGCATCAAGTTGCAAAAACCCTGTTTCTGGATTTTTTTACGCCCGAGACAATTTTATATTGGCATAATCTGTCCTTTGATTTTCCGCAAGGGGGGTAATGATAATCTTTCCCTCACTCCGTGCAAATTGCTCACGTCATAGCTCCATTCCTGGCGTGTTTGCTTGCTTGACCGTGATCGTTCACGCAAACCATTAGAGCCGCCCAGAGCACACTGCCTCAACCATTCTTCTACAGATGCATAGGCAAAAATTAATATGATTTATAGTGTCAAGTTTTTGATCAGCTCAAATGTCAGATGACAAAACTCACAACCATGCCATAGCCATGGCCATGGCCATTCGTCCCCCCCCCAGCAAGCTACATTCCCATCATAACAACGGTCTTCCCAATCCATCGCAGGGCCGGCCACCCACCATTCCCCCTACTTCGCCCCTCGATCAATCTCCCCTGACCACTCCCATACCATGGTGCACCATTGGTGCTGCAGTAGGCTCTCTGATGTCAGCTTCGTCAACTTGATTGTCGTTATTTTTTGCACGTTCTCCCAGAACTTAAGTGTCGTCTCCATCTGGTAATTTGCTGCAATCTGCATCTGCACATTCAAGCAATGGCCCTCCACCTTCTTGTATAACTCCCGTGTCAGGACAATGAATCCCAAAGTGAACACGGCTGCACATTGGAGTACCGTCAACTTTGCCACAAACATATCATTGCCATGCTTTTCTAGCTCTCTTTATCGCCATCATATATGGCCCAGGGTGGATGGTATCCTTTCTCCTCGTTGTCTCTTCCATTCCCAAATCCTTTCGGATGATCTTCATACTTGCATCAGATTTCTTCTGAGCGCTCTCATCTTTCTTGTCCGTGCCCCCCGCCTGGATCTGCGTGCAAAAAGCAAGGCTTGTGTTGTCACTTCCCATCTCCTTGATGCCATTGACTAATTCGTTGTGCATTTGTTTGTTAAATGCACGACAGGCGTACTCGGTGATGCGCAAATAAATCTTTTGGAGAGTGTTGCGGTCGAAAAAAATCATCTTCTCGTTGAGAACTCGTTTGAATGCGGCAAAATACGACTCACGACTCTCACTTTTCAGCTTCTGTGTACTGACCGTGATGTAATTGTATCTGTTCATTACCACTTTCTCCTTGATTTGGCACTCGACAAAGAACTTCATCAATTGAATTGCACGTAGAGCAAAATACTGGCGGGTAGAACTGCTTATAATCAGGCAAAATCAAATTGTCATCGTCAAGGAAGACAAGAGGTGCAAACAATTCCTTGAGCAATGAATTACTCATTCCATTTGGATGAAACTGTTTCTTGTCACATGGATCCCTCATCCAATCATCTTATGCATGTTTTTAAGAAAGACTGGATCATTTGTGTTTACTTCAAAGGACTCGGTTGTGGGGCGGGCGATCTTGGACACCTCGGCCAATGAAATGTAGATCCACTTACAACGAATGCCTTGAGAGAATAGCAAAGTTAAAGCAAAGCAAGTTAGATTGTTTTGTAACTCAATGGGTAATGTCTCCAACCCCTCACTGATCAGGAAGTCGCTGAATCTGTGTTTTTATTAATTGCCTTCGTCAGAAGTCGATATCATCTCCATCAGCCTGAAAATGGAATGCAAGATACTCTGCCAGACAATGCCAAACTTTGATTGGCGGTTTCCGAGAAACCAGTTTTCTCAGAGCCATCAAAGACAACTGTGTTTTTTTCAACATCTGTTACTTCAGTGACTTGATCTCACGGTCTTGTTTCAACTTGTCATCATAGGACAGCCGTATGCGTCACGATACTTCATTCGGGGCATGTATGTGGTGAGAATCTTGATCTTTGATACATAGAAGGCACCTTCCTTTTTTCCTCCTGCTTGCTGATATCTTTGTGCTTAACCTCTTGTCGAGACAACATGGAGCAATAATATGACATATTATCTTCAACGCAGGGTTGAGCCGGGGTGGAGGGGCTTCAAGACCGATAGCGGTTGCCTTGGGGAAATTTCAGCAGCAGAAGGCCAGGTAGCTGCTGAACGAGTTGCTGACGAAGGCGGATGTTGGTGTGAGAAGAATTGGTATTGTAGAATGGCGTATCATGATGAAACCGCTGAGGGCACGTTGCATGAGCGGAGTGAGAAAGGGTCTGATGCTGCCTTGATTTGGCTGTGCTGGGGGGGGCTTCATGGCTAAATAGGACAAACCAAATAAGATCTTAGCAACATCTTCTTATCTTGTTGTTCTCTTTTGGCAGTGGGCTCCATGTGGGGTTGGGAGAGGAGGAGTAGAATTGGCCAGATAATGCTTACCGAAAGGACTCTCATAGCAAAAGTTGGCACGTAGGACAGCCGCCGATTGAGAAATTTTGAAGGTAAACATATATTTTAAAATTCACAATACAGTTTTGGCTCAGGGTTTTCTCATCAGCAGCCAGCGTGGCAAGCGTCTGCCAACATCGAATCAGCTCCAGCTACCCGAAAGCCGAAAAAAGCTGTAACCGGACCTTGATGCCTCCGAAAGTCCTCTTGGTCCAAGACTATCCATCTTTTGATAGCTAGGAGCTAGGATGGTTCATGACCTTGTCCTCTTGGTGCATTTGCTTTTTCATCTTTCAACTTCTGATTCAAAGTGTTGATCCCTTGCAGGGCCCGACAGAAACCAACAGGTCACAATGGGACTTGAAAATAAAGACAGGCAACTTGGACAATGAAATAGAAAATCTATCGTACCTACTTGGCCTTGGCGCAACTTTAGATACATGATAATTTAGCTTCACAATTATGATACAATCATCTGTACGATACAAACTTTTCCAATCCCTTCTTCCACCCAGGGATACCTGCCCTGACGCGTTCCTCCGCAACGATCTGGTAGGTTGCAGCGCGCCTTTCGCTGGGGCTGCGCATGCAGTCCCCGCCCCGTTGCACAACAACAACTTCCGGCTTTGCCAAACGAGGCGAGGGGTCAAAAGGCGAGGGGGCGCTTGCGTCGGAGCTGTCTTTGCAGGTAGTCATCGGGATCCACGCCATGGCGATCTCCGGCTTCCACCGTTGGTCCGCAGGGCAGGCGTGAAAGACTTCCCCCTTCTCCCGCACTGCCACTCCCCCGCCCCCCCCCCAATGTCGCCCAACACAGGGTCATATTTCGGCGGGCCAGTCCCTTCCACTGGCACTCCGAACCTAGCTGTCTTTGCACGGCTTATCTGCCCACTCGACGAAAAAGACACTCCGCCGCTTCCCCTCGTCGTCCATGTTACTCTGCGTTGTTGGTATCGATTGCAGTTGTACCGGATTGTCCCAGTCGAATTCATCATTTGATGAGCCTCCATGCTCTTCATTTTCCAAATCGGATTCTTGTAGAGCTTGATCTGCCTCTATTGGTATTCTGTCCACGGGATTGGGCATCTTTGACTTCAGAAAGTACCTTGCCATCAATCGGTCATCGGACACCTCTAGCTGATATAATTGAGAAAAACTCAAGGCAGTCGATGTCAACTCGTGGCTTGAAAGCTGGTCCGCTTCTGACAAGGCAGCCAAGGTCGCTCGAAGCTGAATGGAACCGGCATTTCTCCCTTTATCATCAAATATTGAGCAAATGGTTGGATCTGATGGTGACGACTGTGATACTAATATTTGACCTGATCCAATAGTTGCATGAATCTGCCGTTTTCT
This sequence comes from Thalassiosira exigua, assembly GCA_036939895.1. Taxonomy (NCBI): domain Eukaryota; phylum Bacillariophyta; class Thalassiosirophyceae; order Thalassiosirales; family Thalassiosiraceae; genus Thalassiosira; species Thalassiosira exigua. The sequence continues at coordinate 4,812 of JALLPA010000862.1, forward strand.
CCATTCCTTCACGATTATTTCTGTTTTGTGTTTCTTGCCACGGCCCACTTTCACTTTCATAGCAATTTTCTCCATCCAATTTCTTGAGTTTTTAATCAAGCTTCTACACCGTGACCTTTCATTCCCAACAATCACATAGGAATTGACACTTTTTGATCTCGTCAGATTTGCAGAGATCAAATCAAGCTGCAGCTCATGTGTAGGTAAGCCCTCTTTTTTTGAAGTCGCCAGTGTCGCCAAGTGGCCAATGACCGCACCTTCAGCAACGTTTGCAACACTCCCTGTTGCATCCTTCGTCCGGACTGATCCTTTTTGAAAGACGTAGAGAGAATGACACTCCTTGCCTATCTCTGACAAACATTCGCCTGGAACCGCAATGTATGGCTTCAACAACTTGATCAAACTGTAGACGGCACCAACAGAATATTCGTCGAAGTATGCGCACTCTCTCAGTGGCTCAAAGCAAAAATGAGAAAGGATCTCGCTCTTCAGTGATGACGATAGACCGTCAAGGATGATGTTCTCGTCAATGTTTTTCAGCTCATTGTCAGCAAACGCATAATATTCAAGGATGCGCGCCTGGAGTTGTTCTTCCACGCTGTTGGTGGTCATGAAAAGCTTGCTGCACTGGATCCTTCTATTGTTCGTCCCCGCCTGATGATCTTTGTTCGCCAAAATAGAAGCTAAGACCGCAGTGAGGCCAGCGTCACAAATCACTGCGCCCACAGCCATGGCGACCATTGCCAGCACCCGCTCGCGAATTGTCACAATCGGTACCGACCCGTACCCAATCGTTGTAATGGTATAAAGCGACCAATAAAACGATCGCAGGTATCTCCTTCCTGTCAACTCTGCCTCCATGTCGTCAGCAATGATCCAAGACTCAGTCTCTCCTTGACTCCCAACCAAATGAAATATGCAACTGAACCAGTGACATGAGAAAAGTATAATCATGAAGATTTGGCAAACACGCAATGTCGCTGTGGTGACAACGAAGCGTGATCTTGTGTTGAGAATTTCGACCAATCCTTCGAGATATTTGTCAAATCTCGCTGCTCTGAGGAGCTGCACCAAGCGAAAGAGCCCATAAAGATCAGCCGGTGCACCTGTGACAAACACAAAGAATGACAGAGGAAGTGCCGAGATCAGGTCAAGGCCGAATTCGTCTTTCCGATAAACTTCTGCAAATGTCTTCGGAGTCGATACCAAAAAGCCATCCTTGACTATGGCAAACTTCCGAAGCCTGCAATAGATGTCCCCGATGAAGAACGCGTCCACCATTAGATCAACCAAGAAGGTGGCAGGATTGACAGACTTCCTTGCGAAAGACATCGTCATTGGAATGGACAAGATCAAATAGACAAGGCTCAAAAAGGCCAAGACATCCCATGCCACTCTGAACTGGCTATCGGGCAGGATTATGCCCTTTGAGACTTTTATGATGCCCTCATTTGCATCGAGGAACCGAACCATTTTAGACGAGCTCAGATTCTGAATTGTTTTTTCTATTGAGGCCTTCGCTTCTTGGAGAGTCTGCTGGTGCAACGAGAGATATTCTTCGAATTTGGAACGTAGTTGGTTGTCATGGAGAATGCGCAAAAACGCGTCCATGCGAAGCTGATATATTTCACAGCTATCAACTGTCCTCGCGGTGCAGATGTGGGGCTCGAACATGAAAAATGAGCTCTCTCCCAAGGTGCAATGTGAGACTGTCTTGAACTTGACGTTCTGAGCAGTCAGAAGATCGATTGCTCCGCTATGAACAAAGTATAGCAGATCACATCGTTCGCCCTCTCTAAACAAGCAGTCACCGGGCAAATAAATCTCTAGGTCAAGAACTCGCACCACGTGAGCGACAACATCTGCTGCACAATCTTTCAGAAAGAAGGTCTTATCGAGGAAGGGCTCTGTCGTGCCCGAAATGAGATCTGACTTCAAAAATGGCGGTACGTATTGCATCAACTGTTCTCCTTTCACGCCAAAATGACTGCGCCAGAGTTGCTCCTGGTAAGCACCTATCTTGGCTTTCAAATGTTCTGGCAAGCATTGGATCTGAGCAAAGGTATTGACTCTGTCAGTTTTCATTTTGTGAAGGCTTGAAGTAACATCGAGTTGAGATACAATGTCTTCCAGCGAGGCAATCACCAACGTGTACACCATCATCCCCACGATTAGAATCAACGTTGAATAGAGTATCTCTTGCACAGAGTTCAGGTCCCCAGTAATGTCTCCATAGCCTGCAGTACTAATAGTTGCCATCGCCCAGTACAGACCTGCGGTATATTGCTGGCTGACTATTTCCAAGGGCACAGGGACCCCCGGGCATTGGGGCGAAGGCTCAATGAGGCCCTCGGAGCTTGCCCAGTTGGTCTGACCATCAACATCTCCACTATTTGCATGCTGATTGAAGTTCGCTATCGCAAAGAACACACACGAATTAAGGTGCGCCAAAAGCAGGATGACCAGCAGAAGCTTGGTCACCTTGAGTGGATTCTTGGGTACTTTGACACCTGCCTTTGCCAGACTTGACTCCACGCGCTTGATCAAGTATGGCATTTCGATGGCTCGGAGGAGTTTGTTCAAGCGGAAAAGAGACCTGTCACAAGAGAGACAATCAGCACATGCGAAGTTGAATTGATTCGAACGATGAATATCGTACCATGTCTGAAGCTTCCAGAGCGGACAGAGGCTAGGAACCACCACCACGATGGCCTCCAGCGGCAACGCACATAATACATGCCACTTGACTTTCCCAGATTTCAGGTATCTTTCCCAAATCTGCCGATGTCCAACGATCAAATTGTTGTTTTCGTCGTAGAATGCCAGATATGCTGCTCGGAAAATGAAATCAACCAAGAACATCAAGTCTCCCAGGTAGTCAAAGAGCATCCAAGGGATGGATATATCATAGTTTTCTAGGAATGCCACTCGAAAGGGCACCGCGATCATACTGTAAAGCGTCACACCAAGAATAAGACCAAACCACGCTTGCATGAAATAACTATGCGGCTCAAGATACAAAGCTGTATTTCGTTTTGCCATCTCAGCTGCCCTCAGTGCATGATGAACTGACGCCCGCCTCCGTGTGTCTTCCGTGTTGGTTGCTATTTGCCTCAGCATTGAGCGAGATCGTGGGAACTCGCGAATGATTTTACGAAACACCGACCTACGAAGTATCCACAATTCACTCTCCCTGGCAGTTCTGGCCAAAATAGGATTCTTGGTCCAATTCTCAACGAGACAGCCTTCAGCGAAACTATCATTTGCATGAAGTTTGCGAATCACCTTGAGGCTGTTGTCTGCATTTTCCAACATCAGATCAACCCTACCCTTCTTGATGAAATACATGCTGTCCGATGGAACATCCGCGGTCAGAACCATGTACTCTGCCCCGTAGAATGCCTGTTCCATCGACACCATGATTTTGCGGATAAATCCCGACTCACAATCGGCAAAGAAATCGCAGTTCCCCACCATGGATTGTGTAATGTGGACCAGTAAATTTGTGGAAAGGTGATCGGGAATTGCATCGCGCAGTAAGACTGCTTCGTTCAAGCCATCTTGCTCCTGTTCGACATAATCGAAGTATTCGATCACTTTTTGGCACAATTCGTTTGGAATTTTGTGCCGGTCCATATATCTCTTGATACAGTTCAATTTGTGCTCATAATTGTTCTGTGGAGGCAGTGCAAGTAAGAGGATCACTCCAGATGCGATAAATCAACGATTCACTTCTTGAATTCTTACCTCTGATAATTCTGCATCGTGGAAGAAACTGGTGACGTTGGCGACAACTGCAGCGGTGAAGACTGCTCCCACAGCGCCTACAATCAGGGCATAGAATGTTTCGGTAAAATCTACAGGGGTCACGTCCCCATACCCGACCGTAGAAAGTGTCGTAATCGCCCAATAAACAGACACAATCGCACTTTCGTCAGGCCTCAAAGCATTCCATCCAGCACTGCTCCAGACCACCAGAAGCAAGCTATACACAAGCATCAGAAGGACTGATCGCTGAGTTTCGTTCATTTTCACGTCAAAGCATAAATCAAGGTGCTTCTGAAGGCTCGATATCGCTGAGGGAAGTTGGATGACCCTAACCAACTTCGATAGCCGATATACCACGTGGTAGCTGCCTGTTCCCAGAGAAATAAAATCAAACGGTAGAACAGCCAGCAAATCTATCTTGAATTTCTTTGACGACAGGTATTTGTGCCTGATTGAGGACGAATCCGATACGACCACAGTCTGCCCATTTTGATAAGTGTCATAGGAATATATGGTCGATCGAAGAATCATATCAACAATGAACATCAGGTCGATGCAATAGTCCAAAATGAAACTTGAATCATAACCCGAAGACAACGTGGTTGACCGTACGTACGATGCTATCCTGACAGGAGAACGTATGGCATAATACAAAATCGCACACATCGAGGTGATGTCCCAACATAAATGGACTCTCGAGTTTGGAGATATTCTGAACTCTCTTTGTCTGATGGTGTCTTCTCTCATCATATTTTTCAACTTGCTCCGGCCCTTTCCGCCCAAAACAGTGGTTGCTGTGCTCATGATTTTCTTAAGACTCTGTTTGGTGGCTTGTATGGTTTCAATGCAACCTTCGTCGTCGCTTTGTCGAAATGTGTACCCCATGGATGCAAACGAAAAATGTTCATTTTGAGAATGACTCATCACTTGCGTGAGACCCCCAAACGTTAGTGCTAAAGTCTCTGTAAAGTCAGAAGTCTGAAGGCCCACTTGATTTGCCGTTCCGAAGAGAAGCTGATAATCGCCGATGAAGTCTCCTGGTATCAAATTACCCACCGCGTCAGTCACACCTGCCACTCGTATTTCTGCTTTGCCCTTTTTTATGATGATGAGTTCCCTCTGCATTTCGCCCTGATAAAGTATGAATGAGCCAGGGGTAAATATCCGCCGCTTCAGTACTGCTGCAATCATTGATAAAAAGGCTTCGCTCCTCCTTTCTTTCTTGAAAAATGGGACTCTCGTAAGAAGGTCAACGTGGAGTTCCGCCAATTCGCTCGATAGTCGAGGTGGCAGTTCACCTAGAAGGACTTCATCGAGCATGCCATATTGCGTACGGCTCAGGTACGAAAAGTAGGTGGTGAGGCGGTGTCTCAACTGTGCAGGAACTGATCGCAATGTCAACCAACGTGATATTGTATCCATTTCATGGCGGAATTGCATATTGACCACATCAAGATTGGCAAGAACCGATGTCATGTTGGCAATCGTCAGGGCGTAGGCAAACACTCCGAAAATCATGAATGCGCAAGCAAGAGCCATTTCAACAGACGATTTTGATGGCACCACCGTGTCCCCATAGCCAATAGTGAAGATTGTCTGCATGAGAAAGTATATTGACCTCGTAAAAAACATCGTCAGGGGACAGTCATCGCACTGTATACTTGGCTCCGCCTCGCATACACGGGTGTCCATGACATCTGTGATCACTGTGTCTTCCGCAACCCACATCTCTTCGCCAAGGATATCGTCAACAAAGTTTTCAGGAGGTGGGCAAATGTCGTCTACAACCAATAAGGTCGACAATCCGAAGTAAAGGCACCCACACTGGCACATAAATAGTAGCATGAAGAATAGAATGATGTACATTCGAAACACTGGCTCATTCACTGGTTCCTTCCGTTCTCGGAATCGCTTCAACTCTTGGAATTGCCCCGGGAGATGCAACACACGAATCATGCGGAGAACATTGAAGTACGTCAGCATGATGGCCTGCTGAGCCGAACTGAGAAATGGAGAAATGGGTAGCTTGATGATAGGTATGCATGCAACCGCATTGATGATAAACGTGAGTGATCCCCGGTATTTCACCCGTATCAAATGTGGGTCCGTCACAATGAGGCCGGTATTTTCATCCACGTATGGTCTATAGAAGCGGAGAATGGTATCCGCCACGAATATGAAATCGAACACCACGTCCAACGATATGAGAACCTGCGGGGTCGTGTCCCCCGACATGATGAATATGCGAATGGGGGTTATGACGGAGTTGTACCATATGACCGAAAAGATGAACCCATCCCATGCAAGGCGGACGTAAGAGTCGGGCAAGAAGCGTTGCACAATGCGATCGGCTACTCGCGGAGATCTCTTTTGCGGCGATCCCTCCGATCCTTTCAACGGAAGCCCGCTGATTTTTCGCTTCCTCATCTCTCGAAAGAGCTTCGATGGTGATTCACCAAACGACAATCATGACGCCCGAATGACTGAGCTTCGAGCGCGCCCTTTGGCAAGGAGCCAGAATCATCATTCACTCCACCAGCCCAAGCAAAAGGCCGGCAACGCCTCCGTCCACGTCCGTCCCTCCGTCTCCTTCCCTTTCCCAAGGCTCGAAAAGGCTCGGCTCTGTTCGACTTCAAATTTTCGGTTTTAATGTTTGTGACTTGTGAGTGAGTTGTGGAATAAGAGAGAGGAGGTTTTCTTTTCAAATCTCCCCTGCCTTTTGCCTCGGCGCTCCAAGCCAAGCCAGGCTGGCGTGCATTGCTACTTCCCTTGACCTGTCGATGAGGTGCCGATGGCCTTGATTTCCAATCACTTCCTCTACCTACCACCGATCTTTCTTCCTCATTGAAAGGCAGCAACGGCATGGCGTAGCTCTCCTCGCATATTCCCAGCACCGACAGCGACGTCTTCGTCGCTTGAACGAATCTTCCCTTGGCCATCTCGTAAACGGACTTCAACAGCTCGATCTTACCAAAGGCATCGTCTTCCATGGCTCGATCCCCCGTCGCGGCCCCCTCATAGAACGACACGAAGGCCTCCGGAAAGACGTTCGATCCGCCCACGACACCGCCGTCTCCCCCCAGGCGCACCGCCCGCGCGACGTGCCACTCGGCCCCGGTCAGCACGGACCACGAGGGACACAGCTCCCGCTTCACCTTGCACAGCTGCGAGAAGTAGTCCAAGTCGAAGCTGCTGTCCTTGATGCCGCGGATGCGCCCGCCGTCTCCGTAGGTCATGGCGATTTCCCGGACCGTCTCGATTTCGAACGCGACCTTCGTCAGCGCCGGCATGTTGTAGAGATATAAGGTATAGGCAGCGTCGTGTTTCGCACGACGTGTGCGACGTGATGTTTCAGTTCCGCTTGCGCGATGGGGAAGTAATACGGGGGGGCGACGACGATCGCGTCGGCTCCGCAGGCGGCGGCGTGATCGGCCAGCGCGATCGTCTCCGACGCGCACGTGTCCGAGGCTCCGACGAGGACGCGAACGTCGCCGAAGGGCGCGTCGTCCTCGCCGCCCTCCTCGCGTTGCGCTTGGCGGGGAATAAATCGTGGGGTAAAGCTAAAAAAGATGCTTACGTTAGATGTGGCACGAGTAAATTTTTGCTATGAAATCGGCTGACTGTTATCACGAAACACTCGGTCCACTTGGAGCAAGCTTGGGTGCGAAGATATGATTAGTGTAGCTGAATGCATTGTAATCGAAATGAATTGTAATTGAAATGTATTGTAATTGAAATGTATTGTAGTCTCCGCTGTCAAAGCCGATCCATTCGATTTCGATCGTTAGACTTCATATACCTCATGCGCTCTCGTCGTCGCTGCTAAGCTCAATGACCTCTTTCTTCCTCTCCTCCTCCGACGACTTGACGCCAGGTACGTGTACGCTCTCGTCGTCGCTGCTAAGCTCGATAATCTCCTCCTCCTCTTCAAGCGCCCGCCTTTTTCTGGGAGGTTCACCGCTATCAGCATCGCGCGACACAGATTTCCTCTTGAGGCGGTCGCCCTTCGAGGATCTACGTCGACCTTGGCATCTATGTCAACCGGTTTGCCATGGAGAAACTTGGCTGTCATCTTCGCGATGTTTCTATTGGCATCGAATTGGATGGATACAATGACGCTGGGCGGGATGGAT
>JALLPA010000863.1:0-16194 GCA_036939895.1 Thalassiosira exigua
GATGTTCCAAAAAACATGCCGGTCGCTAGATATCACGCTCGAGAGGAGATATCCAATAGTCCTAGGTACATAGTTTGCGGCGAGGGTGGACCACGCACGACGTACGGACCACATTCCAAATTTTTGGCGACAATGGTGTTTTGGCGAAGTCTTTATCCCGCCCGCAATCAACCCTCAACAGAGATGTACTAGGTAAGGCGGCAAGTGAATGCAGGAGGAGAGTGCCAGGGGATCTCCTCCGTGAAAATTTCCTCGGCAGCCTGTTGGTAGAGGTATCATTGTTCTTGGCTTTATCGCCAAAGCTATTGCTCTCATTACTCCTTAGCATTAGCGGCTGTATGGTCATTACTATTACTACTATTACTATTTTACTATCAACTCTGGCTGTCTTATCCACATCACGAGACATCAACAAAGAGTCATGGGAGAACCTTGGCCCCCTCAGTAATTTGATATGAACATCTTGGATAAAATGATAGATTATGACATCAGCTGAATGTGTGCTGAGCATTGATGTCATCTGCAAAGTCGAGACATTTAAGCTTGCATGCTCCGTGAACATTTCCAGGCAAGACTTGGTTCCCCTGCATAGATCATCAGTTCCGGGGCACATCAATCTGAGCCTGATGGGGTTCACAAAGGTGTCCATTTATCAAAGCTAAGCGCAAGATTCCTGGGAAGCTAATCTGACCATTCTCAGTAGCATCCTGGACGTTGGAATCCTTGTGATTTCTCTAGAAGAGGTGTACGAGAAGAAAAGCTCCAGACTATATTACTTCAACTTAATTGAAAGGTACAAACTATACCTTGACAATCATCCATTTAAATGTGGATGTATTTATCCCAGGGTTTGTGAAGTGCATAATAATTTGTCATGATTCAGCTGCTAATAACTACGAACCCAGCGATTTAGACCGTGCATTATCCCCTCATCCATGGCAAGCCATAAATTAAAAATCACAAATCAGTCGTCATGTGCCAATCATGTCATCACTATTTTCCATACCAGCCAAACATGTATGTTTTACCATGCTGGCTGCCATTGTACTGCACAACCTCTGGAACCAAAACCATCACGGTTGTTCTTGTGGAAGGTAGTACACTCCGCCGATCTTGTCGGAATCAGGAGATGACAATAGACATTCACGTTCACGGCACAATTTCAACCTAAAACAGATGAAACTCATAGAGACAGAAAGTTTGCCAGACAAAGTGGTGAGGCAGTAGAGTTTTGATCTCCGTCTAAACTCAATTGTTTTCCATTGTGAAAAAAATCCTATCAATATGATCAAATCGCCACGGCTTTGCTGTGTCCGTGTCTCCAATTGTAGAACCCATTTGCATATGATTTGTATGGGAAAGAGAGGTGAGTTGCTTCACACATGATGACTATTTTACAATGGTTTCTCGGTTGGTATATGTCTGTAGATATACAAAATGATAGTTGGAGCACATGCATGCCTTTATTTAGAATCTCAATGGTTCTTTTTGTATATAGGAATATCGTGTTCGGGTGAAAGTGTGTGTTCCAACAGTCCATCTGCCATACATGAATTTAACATACGCGTGCCAAATTCTCATATGGCAGATTTGGTGACAAGGGAGGTCATCTTACAATTATACAACAGGAGTATCTTGAGTGTAACAAGAATTATTGTTACTGCTACTTATGGGTGTAACCAGGATTTTAGTTGGATATCTTGTAGATTTTTCGTTGTAGATGTTTTGTTTGTCATGACGTGTCTTTAAACTAAGTGTTGCCCGGAAATATTTTTTGATTTGATCTGAATCTCCTTGTGGACGTTTGTCATTATTGTGTTTTTTTGTTACAAGCATTAATTGCACATTAGCCAGTTTACAAGAGAATACTGTCTAGGTTGTATGTATAAGTCCAGCCAATGTTTTAACAAGAAATGTTAGTTTCGTAGTGATTATCCTGTGCAATACCTGGTTATTATCATGATTGTGAATGTATGTGTGGAGCTGTGCGGAGCCAAAAATAATGGATAAAGTGTGAGGTATGAAAAAACACTTGCTTGTGAAGCAAAGCTTGGTATCAACTCTCTTGGCTCTAGAAAACACCTACAGACTTGATGCCAACCTACCCTACCCAAAAACGTTCGTCACCTCCAAACCAGCTGAAGCTCCAATTAAGGACAAAAGTATGAGTCTCTCGTGCCAGATGCACTACCGGTAAGGTAAAGGGTTAAGGTGCATGCAAATCAAGTTTGTCGCAATGTCTTAGTTGCTGGCTTTGCATGCGTTGTGATGTACAGCAGAGCACCCTGCCAAATCCCAAGGTAGGGGGGTGGGGAGACGAGTTCTGGAAGGTTGGGGAGTCTATTTACTCACAGAATGATGCAAGCACTTCTACTTTTTACTCGTGCACTGCCGTGTATCTAATTTTATGGTTATCCAGCTTAGCTATTCACCCAACTTTAGCAACTGAGCGATTCTTTCACAGAGTTTCCCGGTGCAATCCTTGGGATTCAATCCAATATAGACCATGTCCGCCAACACAGCAACTTCCTCTTTAGCATTCCTTTCGGGGAAACCCCAAACCTAAGTCGCTCGCAGAGAACGAACGAACCCTACACAGCGTCGTCCCCCACGACATTTCGCCGGCGATGAGGGCTCGCAATTAGACCGTCGTAGTTGTTGCCCACGACACCGCCCCCGACCTCCACGACCGGCGGCGGCATGACGGCGTCGCCCACAACGTTATGCGGGCTCCCTCGTCGGCCGTGGTTATGATGATGGCGATGGTGGTCTTGACGATGGTGGTGGCCGTCGTGGTGATGATGATCCTTCCTTCGGCTCGCCCTCAGGCTCTTCGCCACCAAGCTCGCCACGAACAGCACGATCCCCCCCACGTGCTCCCACGTGCACTCGTTCGGGAACAACGCGAACGAGAGGAAGATGGTGGTGGCCTTCCGTGCCGTGGAAGTGATGGACATGGTGAGCGCCCCGAACGACTTCGTGATGGCGGCCGAGCACGACGATCCGAGGAATCCCGTGGTGGAAAACAGCGCCATGACCAGGAGCTTGGACGAGACGGTCCAGGTGGGATCCGATCCCTCCTCGATCTCCTGCAACGTTCCAGGACGCGCGAGGTACGCCAGCCCGTCGCGCAGGTCGCCCTTGGCCCCCGCCGCAATGAAGATGAAAGCCGTCGCAACGCTATAGAGCCTAAAGATGAACTCGTCCTGCCCCACACCATATCGATTCATCACCGCCTCGCTCAGATTCCCGATCGCGCCGTCGCACAGCAGGGACACGGTGAGCATGACCATCCCCAACGGCTGGAACACGGCCGAGGAGTGCGCGTCCGCGTGCATGAACGTGGCGAGTCCGGCGACCATGAGTCCAACGATGGCGTAGTCGGCCGCGCCGTATCGCTTCCGGGACACGAGGACGCCGAAGATCATGGTGAAGACGACCCGGGTGCTCTTCATGAGGGTCTTCGCGGGGTAGTTCACGTACTGCATCGCGAGGTTGGTCATCCCGAGGTCGATCGCGCGCAGGACCGAGAGTCCGAGGTACATCTCGAGGGGGACGGTCGAACCCGCTCCCGACGCAGATTGACGCCCCGTCGCCGACATCCGATCCCGCAGCCGGCCCCAGTTCTTCATCCGCCGCAGCCTCCGCGAGAACGACATCCCCCTCGCTCCCCCCCCGCTCGCCGCGGCGCCCGAACCCGCGCCCCGCTCCAAGTTCCGAAAGAAGTACGAAAGGATCGTATAACCGGAGAACTGCGCCAGGGCCAGGAACAACCCCAGCTTCCGATGGCAGAGCTCCACGCTGATCAATTCCTGCAGGTATCCGTAGAGCAACGAGAAGCCGAAGGTCCCCCCCGCGCTGATCAGGAACTGGCTCCGACGGTCGAACGACGAGAGGTCCCATCCCAGCACCACGAAGCGGCTTCGCTTCGCCTGGGCGTGCTCGGTCGCGCGAGCGGGAGAGAGCGGGGGAGGAGGGACGGCGCTCGCGGCCGAGAGCGCCCGCTTCCTCCCCTGCGCGTCGATCCCCATCGCAGGAGAGCCTTCGATCGTCGGGAGGCCGTAGGGAGGGTACGTGCCCGCCCGGTCCGTGCTCCCCTCCGCGATCAAGTCCAGCCGGGGCAGCGGCGGGATGACCCCCCTCCCGTCCGCCCCGCTTCCGTCCGAGCCCCTCCCGTCTCGCGGTCGATCCAGGGACCGAGAGCTGTCGTTCAGCGAGCTGGAGCTGCTGCACGACGACGCCAGCGACGCGTTCTCGCTGGCGGTCGGGAGGACCAGGAAGTCGTGCTCGGACCCGTACGCTCCCTTGAGGCTGCCCCTGTGCCGGGGGGGCACGTTCGTGTTCGTCGGGGCGGAACCGTGCCGCGCGGCGGACGACCCTTCGCTCGCGAAGAAGTTCCGCGCGAGCTGCTGGTAAGGATGGTTGCTGGCAGTTCCTCCTTGCGGCAACAGTCGCTGGCGCTGGTGCTCCGGCGTCCTGGAGTCCAGCGACCGCGAGGCGGGGGACGCCGCCGCCGCGCGGGCCAAGGAGGCCGTGACCATGGATTGGCTGCCGCTGTGGTGCCTGGGGGGCGGGAGGGGGGCAGCGGCGAACGCCCCCGCGGCGATGTCGGCGTCGTCGAGGGAGTGGCTGGCGCGGACGGTCCGGCTCGACGTCGGCAGGGGCAGGGGAGGAGGAGGAGGGGGGGGGCGGCGGTGGTGCCGATGGCGGAGCCGGCGATCGTCCTCCGCCGCGCGACCGTCCACGCGGACGCCCGAGGCGGGGGACGGGACGGTCCCCGACGGAGGCGGAGGAGGCGGAGGATCGTCGACGCGCGAGCCGTTCCGCCTAGGCCCTTGCGGGCCCCGCGTCGCCGTCGTCGTCATGGTCGTCGCCTCTCTGCAAGGTGGGTGGGAAATGATGTGAAATGAGCGAATGGGAGTGCCAACGGACGAGACTCCGCCGAATGAAAATGAAAATATTCGCCAAAGACCATTGTCGCCAAAAAATGTGAAACGCGTCCGTCTGTTCGTCGTCCGACCGCCAGAACATACCTACCTACCTACATACCTCCATCCTCCATCCATCCCAGCTCCTGCTCACTGTCAGCGTGCTGTCAGGTCCCCGATCCCCACTCCCCACACACAAGCCATCCATCATGGGACGGAGGAATCGATCGAAGAGGAACCGCTGGGATGACGAGGACGAGGACGACGCGGGCCTCGCAAGGGCCGAGGAGGAATGGCTCATGCATCGGCGGGCCTCCGCCTCCTCCGCCTCCGCGGCCGACAAGCGTCGAAAAACCGAGGCCGACGACGAGCGCGAGGCGCGCACCATCGTCTCCGGCACCAAATCTGCCGTCGACAGAACCGGCGCTTCCGCCCCCAGAAACGCCACGGCCGACGATGAGGTCGAGACGAAGGCGAACGACGCCCGTCCTAACGACGGGGATGGGCTCGAGCGGCTGAAATCGAAGAAGCGGCGGCAAAAGGAACGGCGGAGGGAGAAGAAGGCGCAGGCCGCGGCGGCCGCCGAGGAAGCGAGGCGACGCAGCGTGGAAGCGGAGCGGGCGGCGAACGACGCCCGAAGGAGGGAGCAGGAGCGGAAGCGAAAGATGAGGGAGGCGCCGCCGCGCGAGGAATACGTCGCGCTGGCGAAAGGAGTCCGATGCCGCGACCTCGTCGTCGGCAAGGGCCCTCCCGCGCGGGACCGCAAGAAGGTCCGCGTGTCCTACACCCTCCGATCGAAATCCCACGCGTCCGGGAAGGTCCTCGACGGCTCGAGCAACTTCGGCTTCCGACTGGGGAAGGGCGAGGTCGTGGAGGGGTGGGACATCGGCCTGCGCGACATGAGGGTGGGGGGCGTGCGACGCCTCGTGGTGCCCCCCGGGGCGGGATACGGGCGCAGGGACGTGGGGGCGGGGAAGGGCGCGGATCTGTACTTCCAGATCGAGCTCTTGCACGTGGCTCCGTGAAAAAAAAATATTTGCCGAGATTCACTATTCAGGTAAGTAGATCCATCAGTCTGGCCAAAACAACCACTCCACACGCTGCGAATTTTGAAATTCCTTTTTTTCCGACCGACCGCTCAAAAGGCCTCTGAAGGAATTGAGCTCTTTTCTCCAAGCGACTCGTTGGGATGGAAGACAATGATGACTACGAGCCCGATGAATCGGGGCATCTGGACCTTCGATATCGCGGATGGACCGAAATAGAGCCGAGGATCTGGTCGTTTGCCCATCGGCTCCTGAAGTTAGACATCTCTTTCAACCAGCTGGAAGAGTTGCCAGCCGAAATCACAAAACTCCAACTCCTCGAGGAGTTGAATTGCGCGTGTAACAAACTGCGATCATTTCCCCAAAGCCTCGCATCGATGGTGTGGCTGCGGGTCATCAAGGCAAACGGCAACAGCCTTGCCTCCATTCCAAAGGAAGTTGGCCAGTTGAAAGCCCTCGAGCTGCTAAATCTGAGCGAAAATGTCCTCGCCTCCATACCTCTAGAGGTTTCGGGCTGCGCAAGTCTGAGCACGTTGCTATTGCAGAACAACGACTTGCCGCGCCTGCCGCTGTCCTTGGCAACTCTGAGCCGGCAGATGAAGCAAATGGACATCTCGAACAACTCTCACGAGATGGCCAAAACGTTGCCCCCCAGAATCCATCGAGACGCGCAGTCGATCATGTGGATCCTAGCGCTGCAGCAGGAGAAACGCCATCGTATCGATCGACTGAAGCAGGACTCGAAGCTGCTGCAGCATAACAACATTGCCACGGAACGAGATTTGGCCCAAGCAAGGGAACGAATCGCTTCGCTTGAGGAGAAAAAGCGAACCCTCGAGGACGATATGGAATCAGTAGAGCATTTTCTCGTTGTGAGGGCTCATTGCAGAGAATTTAGAAGACGATGCTTGAGGTGGTGGGAGGAGTGCAAGCGTGCCTGCGCCCAAAAGATCTCATAGTCTGCCTGAGTCTACTGCGAAAAGAGCAGCCGGAGTGTGTGTGTGTGCCCGCATCAAACTTGCACTAACCAATAAAAGTGTTGTTCGACTGTGACACTTAAGATTACTTTGCACTGTAGATGATGGAAAGACAACGAAATTCAACAGTTTCTCCCAGGAAAAATGCGCCGCTTCCGAGTTAGAGCTAATCAGTTGGGAACATTGATCCGGCGAGGAATTTTTGCCTCCATCTGCTTTGCCGAAGGGAGCTAGTGAAGTCAGGATGAACTCTACTAATTCGCTGATCCCCACACCTCACGCGCACTGGACAGAGGCCCCCAATCTCCACGAGTTTTTTCTCCTTGGAAGAGTCATCTTGTTGCTGAGTTGGAGAATCAGGTCGACTTTTCTCCTCGTCCATGTCCACTGTGTCATCTTGATCGAAGGTTATTAGGTTGTTAGGGTTGTCCCGTCGTGACTTCCAAGTTGTGTACCAATCTTCGCTCCACTCTCCTTCCTCTGCAATTTTAGTAACTGAGACTTCAATCGATTTCGGCCGGCAGACTGCGTTCGGCACTCGATCATTTCCGCGCATGAGGGTAAAAGATCCTGAGTTCAGTGAGTTGCAGCGGCGTTGAGATTCAAGCAAATGAACAAGACGAACATCTAAGGGGTGGTAAGGATGTCGTACCAAACCAGTTCCGCGATTCCACACTTTTTTCGCTCAAAAATCGTTGGCCTACATCACGGTATTCCCACGGTGCTTGATCTATATCCTCAGGCTTTGCCTGGACCACTGATGCTTCATAGAGAGAGTAGAAGTCTATCTTTGAGTACCCAGCATGGCCCGCGACGCGCTTGTTACGGGGGAGGGAGCACAGCCTTTTCTTGCCGTCACTCAAGCATGAAAATGACCCAACAGTAGATAACCCATCGGCCGAGTCCGGATGGATATCATCAGGGCCAATATGGGCAACGTGGTGTCTTTGCCAAGGAGACTTCCACAAGCCAAGATGTTTTGGCAGTTTGTTACATCGATCTCCAGACTGGTGTCTACGCTTTGATTCCCTCTCTGCTGCTGATTTCGCCTTCAGAGCCTCTGTGACATCCTCATTTTGAGATACAACCCTGTCAATGCATTGTTGATGTTGGTCACTTTTTGGCACATTCTTGACCTCGCCCACCTTCTCGGGGGAAACAGAGTGAATGAGTTTCTCGTTGCATTCAATATCTTCTTTTGCCCGAGGCGATGCATCATACCGCTCATGAGTTTCTTTCCTCTCACTATCGATGGAAAATCTAGAGAAAAAAGCATCAATATCTTCCGCTTTCTCCTCCTGCCCTGACATTGACTTTCTCCTGTCGTTGACAGACATGTTGGGGGACGAATCTGAACTCGGTGGATATACCAAACTTTCCTTTGTAGCAATCCCAATGCAAACTTTTGGAGAGAGATCTGACTCCCTCAGCTCTTCTGCTTTCTGAACTAGATGCTCCAATTGACGAAGCTGGAACTCATTCAACCCAGGAATGCTTCGCTCTTCCTCTTGACCTTCTTCCACTTTTGTAGTTTCTATCGTGAGGGATTTCTCTTTTGTTTCAGATGACACATGACTTTTGCTTTCGCGTGCTTCAATTGACGTCGACGCACTGCCTACCACGCTTTTCTTGGTGGTGAGGATTTTGTTGCTGTGTGATTCGACGTGTTGCTTCGTCATCGATCCTCTCTTTTTCCGACTAGTCAGGATCCCTGACTGCTCATTCCTGGCCTCCGCCTTGGCGTTTCCTGTAGCATCAGCCTTTGGTTCGGCTTTTGGCGCGACGTTAACCATTGGTGCAGCCTTAGCTTTTGGTGTAGTTTTGACTTTTTGTGTCGCCTCAGATGTTGGCCCGGCGTTGGCTGTTGATGTAGACGTAGCTGATGGCGTATCCTTGGCTGTGGGCGCAACCTTGACTGTTGGTGCAGTCTTTGCATCATCCAGTGCAGCCTTGGCATGTGGCGAAGTCTTGGCATTCAGAACAGCCTTGGCTTGTGGCGAAGCCTTGGCATTCAGAGCAGCCTTGGCTTGTGGCGAAGCCTTGACATCCGAACCAGCCTTGGATTTTGGTGAAGCCTTGACACTCGGGGTGACACTGGGGGCGGGGGAAGCCTTGGCTTTCGGAGGAGCCTCGGCCTTAGGTGCACCCTCAGCTTTTTGCACAGGCGCAGCTGTTGTTTGAGTGTCGGTTGTTGGCATGGCCCCAGCATTCGGCAATGCGTTGGCATTTGATTCAGTCTTGACATTTGACTCTGCCTCAACTGTTGCAGCCTCAGATTTTGGCACAGCCTCAGGTTTTGATTCGGTATTCGCTGCTGATGGAGCCTTGGCCTCTGACTCAACCTCGACGTTCAGTGTTTCCTCGGCATTAGGTGCAGCCACAGCTTTTTGTGTAGTCTTAGCCTTTGGTGAGGCCTTGGCTTTGAGTGGAGTCTTGACTGTTGGCGCAGCCATTGCTTTCGGCATATCTTTAGATGCAGTCTCAACTTGAGGTGCAACCCTGGTTTTTGGCTCAGCATCCTTGACGTTCGATCCATCCTCGGAATTTGTCACAGCCTTAGTGTTCGATGTTGCGCTCTCCATGGAATCCACTTTTTCCTCTCTTGCCACTGATCTTTTGCTCTCACCAGTCCCATCTACCGGGGAGACATTGCTAACAGTGGTCCTCTTCATCGCGAGACGCACCCTGTCAAGCGCCGCCTGTTGGTTGCTGGTCAATCCTCTCCGCTTCGGACTCGTAAGAGCACCCAGCACCTTACCTGATCTGACTTCTGTTGCAGCATTGGCTTTTGGTAAATCCGTTGCTGTCGGTGGAGCCCTTGCTCTTGGTGAAGACCTCGCCATAGGTGGCGCCCTTGATCGTGGTGAAGCCCGTGCTCGTGGTGTACCCGTGGCTGTTGATGCAGCATCAGATGTTAAGGCTGCGTCTGATTTAGGTGTAGGCACTGCTACAAGGTGCCCGCGGCTCTTACTTTGAGCAGCTTCTCTGTGCGCAGCGAGGAATGGTGCGGACAGGTTCTGCCCTGCTTCAGATTTTCTCCGTCCTTGCATGGCTACTTTGCTACAATTGTCATGGGCTGGGCTCATCCTCCTCGTCTCCCCGGTTATTTGGAGCGATGGCGCTTCTCCTTGACTAACGATATTTTGTGTCACATCATCAGATTTGGTGCTTGGATCTGGCTTTTCGTCCTTCTGGTTCCCATTGAAAAGTGCTGTAGCTTGGTCGCATAGGCGAGAGAGCTCTTTGATGTCATCTGCTAACTCGTCTGATACGGAAGTCTTTCCCACCTCTGGTTTTTGTGGCGATTTGCTAACAGGCGACTTTGTCTTTGGAGGTGCGATACTAAGCTGGGTCATTTTGTCTCCTAATTTCTCGGTGTCCTTTGGTGCATCGTCGGATTGGTCCACTTTGCCTGACGACCCAACCGAAGTAGAGCTCTTCTGGCAGCTGCGCCCCTTTTCTTTGACCTCATCGACGCAAACATTCCCCTCGTTGCTCGTTGTCGGCGGGGCTCCATCAGGTGCAATACTGGGCGCTTCTGGTTGGTCCGCTTTGGAACTACTGACGCTCACCCGAGATGTTTCCTCGCTCGCAGTTGTAGCATGACCATTGCCCAAAGCTTTCTTCGAGTTCGCCTTGAAGCGCTCTTCTTTGTAAATTTCGGTCACAATATCCAACGACATGCCTCGTTTGTTCGCATCGGCAAGAATTTTACCCAAACTCATCGATCCGTTGCCCGATTGAACCACTTTCTGTATCTGCGCCAGTATTGCACAATAATGAACATCCTTCTCAACATTCTGTAAACGAGCTGATGGCTGACCATCACTCGGCTTGGATTCAGTTGTCTTGGCACCAGGATCCTGCGCATGCGAAGACGGGGGGGCAGGGGAGGGAGGCATAGTCGCAGAGCCAGAACGCAACTTGGCCTTTGCCTTGAGTTTTGCCTTGGCCTTATCCAAAACGGGAGAGGCTTTTGTTCTCCTTTGATCATGTTGTGAGGCCTCTGCAGAAGCCGAAGCTTGTTTGGGAGTCACATTGGAAGAACGAGGCGTTGCTAGACTCCTCGGAGAACAAACCGCCCTATTGAAACTGCTCTCTGTCATGATTGTTAGCAGGAGCAGGACACCATCGGGTACTCAAAGCTTCAGCTTCAGATCAGCTGCAATGGCCAGGCTCTGAAGTCCACAATACGATACCGTCGGTCCACAGCACCTACCCCTGCAACCCGCCCCTCGTCGAACTACGATACCTTTCGACGACAAGGTTTCCAGCGCGCATCGCAGCCAAGTTCTTTTATTCCTACTCCATCCCATGCCCATCCACCTGGACTCCTTGATTGTTTGATGGTCTTCGACTTCGACCGACGACGGCGCGCGAATCGAAATACGACCGAATGAAGATGAAGCAGGAGGCGGGATGGAGGCGGCCGTTGTTATCGAGAGAAGATGCATGTGTTTGTTTGATGCATGTCCGTCATTGGCGATGCGTCGTGTGCGGGCGCGCGGCGCGGCGGACTGGCTCTTTATTTGAGGCTTTGAGGGCGTAGCCGGTCGTTCCCTGAGATTATCCATGCGTAGGAACCAATACTAAGTTTCCATGATACTATTATAGCCGAATGTATTGATCATAATCGATCGTTCAATACTAAATAGTTAACATCCAACGAAAGGTAGGTGAAGATTTCGTGGGAATAAAAGAAGGGGTATCGCAGGGTTCGAACCACTTGCTTTCCTCCGCCACCAGGCCACACTATCTTACACATAGAGCACAGAATGCCGAATAGAAAAAGAGGGCAAAGGACGAAAAGGGAGGGCAGGGGGGGGGACCCCACATTCTGTGCTCTACCCGTAGTCATGGATCGACCTTCCCCATCATCTTAGGTACAGAAGAGAGATTTTATCCGCTCTCTCGCTCCCCCAACCACCCACACCTCAGAAAAAGAGAGGCCACCACGATGAGCTCCCCCTCCCCCCGGCGGCGTCACCGCCCGGGACCGTCGCCCCTGCCCCCCGGGGCGTTCCTCGCCCGATACGGCCAATCGTACGCCGCGTCCGTGCCGAATTCGCCAGCGCGCTGCGTGTTGTGCAGCGCCTCCGCGCGTCACGGACGATCCAGGCCTCCGTCCGCCATCGCGCGGCAACGCGGCCGGGACGGGTGAGGTGGAACGCGTCGTTGCCTGGGGGGGACGTCATTTCTCCGCCTACACCAGCGCCGACGTCTCCGTGCCCATGGCCGTCGATCCGCCCGCCCCGTCGCCCAGGGAGCCTTCCCCCGACACTCCGCCTCGAATATCTGACGATGCCAGGCGTGGGATTGCAGTCGCAGCCGCGTCGGCGTTTGACGCCCTCTGCTCCTCCCCCGACGACGCGGTCGAGGTGAAAAGACTCCCCCTCTCTGCATTGATCATGGACCACGCCCTGCACGCGTCGCGGGAGGTCGTGTATCAAGTCGACGAGCACCGTCCCATGCAACGGTGTGCACTGGAAAATATTCTGATGGAGAAGGTCCGCCAGATCCTCCTCGTCGATCGGACCGGGGGCGGAAAGTCGCACGTCGTGCGCCTGCTAGCGACCATGCTCAAGGGGGTGCACATCTACCTCTGCCCCCTGCTCTTCCTCATGACGGACGTCGCAATCAAGTTCGGGGAGGGGAATCGTGCGTACGGCGCCATCTTTGTCTTCAACCTTGACGAATTTGCGGGGCAGGCGGGGGCCCGCGTCAGGAAGAGGATCCTGGGGAAACTGAAGCGCCTTCGCAAGGGAANGCTGGTTGTATATGATTGTTTCAATATATATAAACAACTATTCTATTGCAGTGTCATTGGGTCGCCGCAGTTCTTCGTGACTCACAAGCAATTTGGCGATGTCCTTCTCAACGAATGCCGTTCGGAGAACACGCTGCGGTCGGTGATGCTGGACGAGGCCCACGTATGGGGCGAGCACGGAGTGAGCTTTCGAACCCCCATCCGCAAGCTTACCCGTTACTTTTTCAAGCCGCTCTTCAGCACCCTGACTCCCAGGACTTTCTTCATCGCTGCGACGGCGACGATGTCCCTCCGGACTATGCATTGCCTCTCTTCTCTTGTCGCCATTGGATTCCCCGAATATGCCCGTGTGTGGGCTCCACCCGAGAGCTTCGCGCAGGATTACGTCGAGCTCCGGTTCAAGATTGGCTCGGAGTACTCGAGGGCGATGGAGCACACCGTCGACTTCCTCCATGGGGACGCCCGTGGCACCGCATTCGTCTCCGCCAACCTCTAAGGCGCTCACCACGCGTTTAACCACGCCGCTGGAGGCACGGCTCGACCTCGAGGGGATAGAGGGAGATGTGCTCTACGTGCATGGCAGCCTGGCGAAGCAAGACAAGTTTGGCCTGATCAAGGTCTTTGCCGGAGGGCTAGCGGTGCCTGGGGTGAATCCGCGGGTTATGGTGGCGACCTCGGCCGCAGACGTCGGCATCGACAATGCAGAATGTCGGCACGTCGTAATCCTGGAATGGTCAAACAACATTGCCAGCTTCCAACAACGTCGTGGTCGTGCGGGACGCAAGGGAGAAAAGTCCGTCGTGTACCTCGTCGCGGGCCTGACTTCGTATCTGTCGATGATCAAGATGTTGCACCGCGGGGGGGACATGGGATCGGAAAGGGGCGCCGACAACGACATGACCAAGTTGGCCAGCTTGGTATCTCCCACTCCTGCAGGAACGCGACGTCACTCTCGGTCCGACGACGGCAAATATCGTCTGACGAGCGCACAAATCCGTCGCAATGTCCAGCGTCAGACGGAAGAGTTCCGGGATCAGCTCCGTTTGATCTGTCTCGCTGACGGATGCATCCTCCGCCGGCTCGACCGATACCTAGCAAACGGAAAGCTCGTGCCGCGGCTGAACGAAACGGAAAAGAGGTGCGGTGCCTGTCCCATCTGCAAAAATGTCTGGAAGGATACGTTCCGGAAGGTTTGGAGGGATGGGTTGGATGCCTTCTTGGAAGATCACGCGGACCGCTTCCCAATGAAGGCGATGGCAACCAATCTCTTCGACCTGCTCTGGAAGAATTAGTTTTGGACAGAGGCAATCTTCAACATTAGCGTCTCAACCAGCTGCAAGTATAACATTGAGGCATTGTTCCTCCAGCTCACTGCGGTTGGCATGCTGGCACTGGCAGCGGAGAAGTTGGGAGGAGAGCGGAGCGGATATGAATTGATGTGGGTCATCGCATCGAAAGAAGTCGGAGTTCGGCGAATCAAGTGCTCCCGTCTCGATGAGTATTGGACGGAGTTGACCTTGCATAAGCCCACGGACAGACGGACCTACAAACATTCTTTTGGACGAGGTGGTACTGAATTTACAAATAACGTACGTTCAATGCAAATCTCAATAGAAATTGGGAAATTCCAGCGCCATCTTCTCAGTCCAGCCGGCATCTTTGTCTCTACTTCCTCCTCCAATATCCCGTTCGGGTCGTTTGCTTTCTTCGACAAGGTGATGGCCTTGTGGATTGCTTTCCTTCTCTGCCTCCGTTTGTACGCGTCGGTCCGCTTCTTCTTGATGTTGTCTTTTTCGAGAAGGAATTTTCCGTGAGTAAATATATTGGTCACCATGTATTTGTCGTAACCGAGGCTCTTCGAGACTTCGTCTGGCTCTTTGTCTAGATCGATATCATTGTCCTCGTCGTCGGCGTGAAGGCCCAGGTTGACGCGGTTGCGGTCGTCGTCTAGAATGCTCTCCATCCTGTTAAGGTCAGAGTCGGACAACGCTTCTTTGGTTCCAACGTAGATGGTACTTTTGGTGGTGATTGCCAACGCCACCTTGTTTCCTTCTGCTGCCTGCTCATCCATCTCCTTATCTCCCTCCTCGCCAACAGGCATAAGAATTTCATCGACTACCTGCGACACGCTGCTCAACAGTTTGAACTCATCGTCGTCCAACATCGCAGTAATCTTTTTGATCCGACTCTCCAGCATTGCGTTAGTCAGATCGGTATTCGTTTTCCCCTTTAACTTGGAAATAAGGTCCCGGTTGAACCTCCGTCCGGGTTCGGTGACCATGACACCGGTGAGATCAAACACCTCGTAAATGAGGCGGCGTTCTGGTGTATTGTTTGCTTTCTTGCCCTGTCGCGTGACACAGTTGGCGGTGTGCAAGCAGTTCATTGCCAAGACCATCCTCTCCGCCAAAATTGCAATGCCAACTAACATTCCAATATCTGAGAAGCTGGTCAGATTACGGACCTTCGGGAACTGTTTGAAGAAGCGGTTGCCCAGCTCTAGACATTCGTCCATCGCCATGTCGTGCTTACCCGCCGATCCTGGCCACTTGCGCACTGTCCTGTTGCGACGCCACTCTTCTAGCCATTGGAACGGGAATTTTTGGAGCAACTTTCGAGCTGCCTCCAGTGACGCTCGAGGTATGTGGTCTGTCCCAACGCTCGCCACACGGGAGCAAATATTTGGTAGCCCAATTCAATCCCAATGGAGTCGTCCTGACGGTATGATTGAACGAAGTCGAGAAATTGGCGAGCCATCCGCACGAAGCCAGCGCAGGCGCATAGCCAGTGGTCGGATCCATCGTGGAGCTTCTCGAGGTAATCGGCGAACTTAGTGGCTTCGAAACAGACGAAGTGCGGTGTTGTAGCTGCCGTGGATGTTCCGAAGGTTGCACATGTGCTTCCACATGTGTGGCATGAATCGAGGGGCAAGCTCAATGAAAAAATCGATGTCAGAAATCGGGACTAAAGCTTTAGTGTGCGCGTTGTAGTTTAGGATGCCCCGCCGGAACGCAATGTGGCATCTATTGTCAAAGACCCGGAAGAATGCATCTGTCTTGTCCGTTTCGTAGAAATTTAGCCACTGGATTTTGGGATCGGCCTTCTTTTATCTTGCTAAGGTTAGCAGCCGGTTCTGGTACGCGCACAGCAACGCGTACGATGCCACGTGATCTCCCCTGGTCTCCCGAGACAGATCCTGAACAAGCTGCTGGATGTACACCTCCCTGTGTTTGTCCCGAAACAAGCGATCGTAATTGCGGGTCGACTCGTACGGGCGTACAAAGATCAACACCTGGTCAACGAGTTCGACCATCTCCTTCCATGCGAGGGTCAAAGTATCCTCCACACCGTCGAGCTGCAGCGTGAAGCCCTCATTGCGCTCGTAAAGAGTTTGCAATTGGGCCAGCGAGATGAGGCCGTCCATGGCGTCGTGGTGCATCCTCGCCGTCTGGATCCTCGCGCGAAGACAGGTGTAC
>JALLPA010000864.1:0-17518 GCA_036939895.1 Thalassiosira exigua
CTTGGCCCTTGTCCGCGTGGGAGTCCTTGGACGCCAGGATCTTGGCCTCCCGGATATTGGGTCGTCCCTTGAGGAGCCAGCCCCGGCGGGCCTCTGGCGAGAGCGCTAGCATCTCGTCGACGGCAACGATTGACGAGCTGGACGACGAAGAAGAAGACTAAGACAACGAAGACATCTTCTACCCCACCCTGCACAAGCGTACCAGGCCCCCAGAAGCATCTTATTCCGCGTCTTGCGCCGCCCCCTCCGATCCTCACTCCGCTCCTCCTCCCACCGCCCCTCCTCCTGGTCCGGCACCGACTCCTCCGCTGCCTCCTCCATCGAGGCAGCCCTCACGTAGTTCCCTCATTACGGACGTGCCTCGGCCGCCAAGGCTGCGCGGCGCGGCATCACAGTGGGGCAGTTCCGCGGACGTTTGGGGAGGGGAGCAGCTTCAACGACACTTACGCCGCGAGTGCGGATGACGAGGCGAGGCATCAGCGCTGGGGGGGGGTGGTACAACGACGTCGGTGGCGACGAGGACGAGTACAACGAGGGAGGAGTGTACGGCGACGCGGCCTTTCGTAAAAATTTGTTTCCGGAGACGATGGGACGTGAGATCTCCTAGCGGCGGGGGGCTGGGAGGAGTGCCGAGGTACCATACCACCAACCAAGGCTTACGTCCGCCGACACAGCATGGAAGCAGGTGGAAGCAAAGACGCCCATCACTACTGCTGGCCGAGCAGTGGAAACGAAGAGGTCGCGCGTTGCTCAATCGATTGCTGCCAACCTCTGCCAACGTCATTGCTCGTTGCCTCCAATTAGCGCGCGGAAGCGGAAGCATACCTACCTATCTAGGTATCTGAGCGCGCATTTCTATCTCATCTGATGGATGACTTTTGTACTTGGAGGACAAGTATTTACTGTATATGACTTTCCCCTTTTTTGATCATTGGTCATCTGCCTCCAAATGACTCTTCTTTTTTGCACGTGGGCTTTAGTGTTTTGTTTCATAGCCCTCGTGGCTGGGATTGAAGCTGGCGATCAATGGGGGGTGAGGTCATATTTTACTTTCAGTTTTTCCTCTTCCAAATAAAGGGCCATTCTGTTTCTGGACTTTTTTACACTTCTTTGTACGATAATAATAACACACAAGCAAATTTATATTGGGGATAAACTATTTTTCTGCAAACAGCATGAAAAAGCAAAAGGCCCAAGACCGCATAGCATTTTCAGTTGAGGCAGTTTGAAGCGGGACTTTTTTATTCAACTTCTAAAAAAACACTGAATTGGAACTGGTACATTGATACACAAAAAAAATATGATGAGCAGTATTGAAGTTCTTTCAGACATGACATGAATAATGTTATGTGTTGGTGACGTCAAGCAAGGGTTTTGTACATAATCATATTGAAATACCTATGTACATTGCCTTCGTGGCCCAATGATAGAATAAGTAGAACTTGGTACATGTGGTCAGAGATGCTAATATTGCCCTTTCTATCTTGCTTGCTTACACATACTTACATTCCATAAGATGAAAAAGGCCCAGAACCACGCCCAATTTATTTTGCTCATTTTTTGAGCGCTGTTTGGGTTGTGTTGCCATCCAGCTACATTCAGGAATTGGTACATAAAAAAATGGGCGCACAGATGGCCAGTTTGTTCATAAAATGACTCTCAGACTGCTTTGGAAAATACAATTTGACCCGCAACTCTATGTATGCATCTACCTACAGAACCAATGACATCATCCCGACTAGAAATAGTGATAACTGAGTCACCAAAGCACTATCCAGCAGCGAAGGCCCTCTAACTGTCTCTAGTAAAGGATTTTAATACTGTAGGGGGTCAATAAGCAACCCTCTAGCAGTCTTTTTTTTCTAACATTGCCCCCCCCCCCCCCCATATCCTAGAGCTTCTGGTGCAGC
The DNA here is from genome assembly GCA_036939895.1 of Thalassiosira exigua. Classification (NCBI taxonomy): domain Eukaryota; phylum Bacillariophyta; class Thalassiosirophyceae; order Thalassiosirales; family Thalassiosiraceae; genus Thalassiosira; species Thalassiosira exigua. Next base: position 1,911 of record JALLPA010000864.1, read on the forward strand.
TTCTACCGCCTACTAAAGTAATGAAAATACCTAGATAAATCGCGGCGCAACAGAACTTGCGTGCACGGCGCTAGTGTACCATGTGCGCAACATTACATATGTCTGAGGCTCTTGCGAGCTATTTATACTGTTTCAGTCAATGGCAATGGATCAGTCCTCAAAAAATATTGTGTACGCATCGGGTCTGTCTATTTCAACGGTGACGAAGAATAGTCACAGGAAAAGCCGCAAAAGTAGTCCCAGTGACAGTGAGTGAAATAGGGTTGAGAAAGGTTGAACCTTGCGTTCTTGCATAAGTGGTGCACATGGTGAAACTTCAGAGTTGTTGGGGAACCATCGCAGGGGATCCCACGAGGCCGTATCTGTGAAGGAGTTGGTTAGAAAGAATCTGAAATCCTCAATCTGTGAGCTGAGGAGGCACGCGTAATAATACTGGTGAAGTGGCTTCTTCTAACCTGAAGTGGGCAAGTAACGAGGCTGGTGATGACCTTATAGAGAGTCATGTCGTCCTACCTTGCTCTCGCTCTCAAGAGCAGCGGAGGCCTTCTCTTTAGCCTCCTCCTCCTCCCCAAACGAAAAGTCCGATCTCGTCGTGACCCAGACCTTTACCATAAGCGGACCCGGTGTCGACGGCAGCAGCTGCTCTCTTTGCAAGGTCCGTCCGGCTCCGTGAGACCCGAACGCCGGAGAAGACAACACGGAGCTGTACTACCCCACAACGAGGCGAGCGTTCGTGCTTCCCATCCGGCCGGAGGAGGTCTTCAAGATCCGCCAGACGTTGTTCGGGTGCGGGAAGCTCGGGGCGACGGTGTGGCCGTCGGCGATCGCCTTGGCGGCGCTCCTCGCGAATGATTCGGGAGTTTCGGTCGAGGAGAAGCGCGTGTTGGAGCTGGGAAGCAGGTTCAGACTGCCGTCGCTCACGGCGAAGAAAATTTGCGGTGCGCGGGAGGTGTTGGCAGCAAATTACTGGGAGGAGGCGACTGGTGGTAGTGGGGGGGAGGCGTTCGCCTTGGGCGGCGGAAGCGGCGACATGCCGCAGGTGACGGACATCAGCAAGTGGCACCCGCCGCGTTCCCCACTTCCCGACCAATTCCCAATGGTTGATAGCGCACTGGGATTGTCCTTTCAACTTTGGAAACTTGAGGATTCATACCATTCTCTAAGTCGGCCTCCTCTGCTGGTCTCAAGCAAGATGCTGCTCCTTGACCATGTGTCATGTGTCTATGCATTTTGAGATGGNGTCGCGGCGACGACTCTTTCACCAAAAGCCTGGGCCGGTTCGTCTGTCAAGGCGGTGCTGTCTTGGGTTCCCGCATGTCACCGGCTTGCATGTGGCCGGTCGAAAGGAACCAAATAATATCAGACAGCGCACCTTTGACAGGGGGATCCCAGAGCAGATCGGGTCGCTCTCCCCTGTATGTTCCTGGGTCTTTGAGTGCCTTTGTCCCTGAGGTTACAGCCATGCCGCTTGATGGTGACGAGTCGCGTCCATGCTTGACCCCACACCATCTTCTCCTAGCCCCCCTTCCTCCTCCGCCTCCCTGGAGATGTCCTGCCATCTACATCTCTCACATGTCCAACCTATCCACTGCTGCCCCATCTCGTTGGTCCCAGCCGCTTGGTGTCTCCACTGGAGTCTACTAACACACATCTCCCCCCCCCATTGAAAGACCCACCAACGGGTGAATATCCGGCTCCAACGTGATGCCGTGCCACAAACCCCCAGATTCTGCGCCTGGAGGGCTTCCCCCATGCCATGCCCCCCCCGGGGAGCACACAGACGAGAGAAGGCGGTGGGCTCAAAAGGAATGAGCAGGTCACCGGTCAATAGCCAGCACACCCCATCATTCCTGCTGGCTCGAAGTCCAAACCAGACGAAAACAACAGTCACCATCTCCGCCAACTGAGGATTCTAACGAATTGACCGGCGACAGCCCCTCTACCCAAGTCACACGCGGTGGCCACAAGGGCCCCTGGGACGATGGCCAGCGCCGTTGATGCAAAGGCTGTGTGGCCGCGGGGGCGACGGCCATCTCTGTCAACTTGAAGGCCGTGTCGTCCGCGGGGGCGATGGCCGTCTCTGTCAACGCAACGGCCGCGTCGGCCGCAGGGGCAATGGCCAACTCCGTCAACTTGAAGACCGCATCGTCCTCGGGGGGCGACGGCCGTCTCCGTCGACTTGAAGGCCGCGTCGTCCGCAGGGGCGACGGCCGTCTCCGACGACTCGAAGGCTCGTCCGCGGGGGCGATGGCCATCTCTGTCAACGCAACGGCCACGTCGACCGCGGGTGCCCGCTTCGTCGGCGCGATGGCTGCGTCAGCCGCGGGAGCAATGGCAGGCTCCGTCGGCGCGGTGGCTGCGTCAGCCGCGGGGGCGATGGTGGGCTCCATCGACACGAAGGCCGCGGGGGTGGCCCGCTCCGTTGGCACAATGGCTGTGTCAGCCACGGGGGCGATGACAGGCTCCGTTGACGCGAAGCCTGCGTTGGCCGCGGGGGCGCCGGCCCGCTTAGCCGGCGCAATGGCTGCGTCAGCCGCGGGGGCGATGGCAGGCTCCGTCGACACAGATCCCCCGTCGGCCACGGAGGCGATGGGCAGCTCCGTTGACACAAGGCCCCCGCTTCGGCCGCGGAGACGAATGCCAGCTCCATCGATGTGGGGCCCGTGCCGGCGGACACCGGACGACACCCCCCGTCGGGTCCCCAACGCCGGGACCGGGAGACGAGGCCATGACGAGGAGATGAACCAAGACCGGTTCGAAGAAGGACTCCCCCAAAGCGGGCGCCGTATTGAACAGAGAAAAAAGAGGTCCACCGAGGGTCGCACGCCTGACTCGATCAAGGTGAAGTTTGCGACCGACGATCTGCCCTTAGTCNGGGCGCCGTATTAAACGGAGAAAAAAGAGGTCCACCGAGGGTCGCACGCCTGACTCGATCAAGGTGAAGTTTGCGACCGACGATCTGCCCTTAGTCACACGCTCACACTTCGAGGAAGTGAGCACAGCGTGAATCGAGCTTCCTGCTTGCCTCGTCCTTCCGTCGTTGCTTCTCAGTGCCTGACGCCGAGCAGCAGTTACTGCTTCCTTGTTTCGTATCAAGAACCCAAGTAAGATATCGCAGAGTCATCGCTAGCTATTTGCTGATCAACTCGTCAACACGCGCCGTCGAGCCTTGCGAAGGACGATGGACTTGATTCCAAGCTTCAATGGCCTTGGTGATGAGTGCCGATGTTACTTGTGTTTATTGAGTAGGTACAAATATTACAAATTCAGGTGTGGGAATGCAACGAAATAATGCATACACAAAGCGAAGAACAAAATGGAATGAATCTTCACCCGGTTCGCACCTACCGTCGACACCATTGTCGACCATGATGCAAACGCTTCCTTATGTTCATGTACAACCACGGGGTACAACGGGCGGGTGGCGGTCTCGCTGTGGAACGCGCAAGCTTGTTCAAGTTGACCGAATGAAAGGATCGCAACGACCCTCCGAACTCTCAGCTCTCGGGCGATCAAAGCTTGATTTCCGTGTTGTCATTGTTCTTATTTTATTTCCCATCACCGAACCAAAATAGTTCCACAAAGGGGCATATCTTCCGATTGTAATAACACAGGCAATCATGGGTAGCTGTAACTCCGTCTTGATGAAGCCATGTCTAGGCGAGACTGATATTCGCTATGATGCCAATTTTCCTAAAACCATTATTGAGGCAGTGAGTGTCTATCACGTTATCCACGTAAAGATGCACAAGATGAACAATCATCACCCACATCACAATTCATATTATTTCTCATGCAGGAACCTCACTGGGGGAGATTCATGGGTTTCTTCCGTGTGAATGCCACGAGGTTCGACGCCGTGAAAGGCGAAAAGATGCAACCAAGCGCATACGTTCCTGGCGTCCAGCGAAGTCACGCGTAAGTGACATGAGACATGCGCAATACTCTTACCACACCATCCAACTCACGTGGATTATCTTTCAGCCTTCCGTTTGATCTAGGTACAACTATTGCCTTATAACCACACGGCTCATGGCTCTCGCTTGATCATGAGAAAGTTATTTCAATGCATCCTTGTTGAATGCTCCCCCTGGAAGCGAGAGTGAACAGTAAGCTGTATAGTGAATAATTGTAGGTACAATATTTCCCAAAGATTTTGTAGTTGTAGTAATTGAACATCTCGTCCATCCTTTCCAGGCTTGGCGCGATTTGCTGGTGTCTACTTGGCTCTCAACCACGAGAATGATGGTAAGCAAGATTGTGAGGGTATCACTGTTGGGTTGTCACTTTGACACTCAGATCTGTGGCTTTGACAAACCTTCAGGAACACTCTCGTATGCAAGAACCACATGGGCCTACGCGCCTAGGGGTCCTACGTTTGAGCCAGATGCTGGCTCTGGTGTAAAAGTCTTGGATAAAAATACATTCGAGCTCACTACTCATGTCAAGAAATCGTTCAGCAGTGTCATCTCGTTTGTATTCTTTGACGACGACACGGCAACGCTCAGCTCAGTTCATACCTCGATTCCAAACAAGCGGATCCTTAACTCCTTCGTTGGGACCTTGACCAGACTCACTGAAGATGAGTTTCTAGCAGGCATTGCCGAATATAACAACAAATTTAATGTCCCACAAAACATCCAAGTCCAGGCGACCAATCTGTCAGATGAAGTTCAAGGCCTCGAGGGCACTTTTCCTACTGAAGAGGAGTGGTGTGGAGGGCTCGTTAATGATACCTCGTGTACAACCTCCCCCTACCAGGAGCCAAGTCCCAAGATGAAAGAAGGCTGGATTGCCTTGTTTGTTATTATTGGTGGGGTATTTTTTGGAGCTGTTGCTTTCTTCCTTCATCGCAAGGCTGCCAACGACCAGAAGCGTCGTTATAAGGAGCACTTTGTCCGCGGCATTGCTAGGAACATAACCATTTCTGAAACTGCAGGCATGGTCAGTCCCGAGGAGCTAAAGAAAGAATTTGATCACATCGATGCTGGTAAGTCATCTCAGTCTTTACATCCGCAACTCATAACCGGTGACTGATCGCTTATGATCATCATTCTCCTCACGCCTAGATGGTGGAGGGACCATCAGTAAAGATGAGCTGAAGATGTTTGTTTCCAGCGGCAAGGTCGACGAAATCAGCGACAAGGACTTCGAAGCCCTTTGGTGTGCAATAGGTAAGCCGGTCTAGACGCACGATAGATTACTGCCTAGTGACCACCACAATCCTCAATCTTAAATCAGATATTGATAATAGCGGAGAGGTGGACTTCGTCGAATTCCTCTCGTTCCTTGGGAGCTGCGGTGCTGAGTTTGAAGCGGTAAGCCAAAAACAACGTGCCATGACGAAGGAAGAAAAACTACTCTTGCATCCCAAAGACTTTCAATTAGGGTTTTGCAAGAGAAAGTGGACACGGAGGCCGGGGACGATGCTGCGTAGACAGGAAAAGTATCTCAAAAGGGGTGGGACGGTGCACTATGAAGTTGACACGAGAGAATACTGTCCCTGATAGTTTAGTATTGGGCATTTGTGTGGGATGCGATAAGACCTGCTGACAGCATGTTTTAGATTTATATTTAATCCCTGATTTTTCTAGTGTTGAAGCGTATCACCTGCTGTTGAAGTTCCTCTCTCAAAGTCCGTATCTCAGAAACCATCAGGATCACTCTCGCTCTCCAAAGAGAGAGACTTGGGGAGTGAGAGATGTGTTTGGTCCTTCGATACAAATCTCTTTCTGTGGTAAACCAATACCTTTATTGATCAAGAATCACCTAGAAGCAAGCCCCTTTTAACTACACTTGGAATGGGAGCAGGAGCAGAAGCCCGAGTTGCTCTTTTTAGAAGCTTGAAGAGGCCTGTTCCAATAGGCACAGGGATACCCATGATGATACATTCGGAGACTCCGTCAATAGCATCAGTCCTACCATGAACAGCAGCATCAAATAGGTGATCAGTTGTCTTTTCAAAGGATGCGAGCATCAACACGCTTTCTCTCATACGTGCCACGCCAAAACGGGTAATGCCGAGCACTTCTCCTTTGAATGTCATCACATCTGATAAAAGTAGCAGGTGACGACTGTCGATTCCAATACCATATGCATTCATAATATAAGAAATTTCAGAAGATATCGATGTCCTTGCAGCCTCCACTCCTAATGTTTGTTCCACTTCGATGATATGATTAGTTGTTGTGTGCCTACCGTCAATGCCAGGGCTTCCCATCACTTCTGACAGTCCATACCCTTCCACGAGAAGATGGTACTGGGTCTTTCCTCCTTTGTTTTCCTCATTGATGACAGCGCGGTTCACAGTGGATATACCTTGAACAATGACCCTTGGAAGTGCAACTTTCAACGCCTGCATGGTAAAATATTTGGGTGAGTCCCCTTTATCGGGAACAAAAACTCGAAGCTTTGACTTTGATCCCTTTTTGACCAGGACATGTCCCTCTGATAAACCTCGAAGGACAGGTGGCCGCGTTTGTCCTCTGACTCCCTTTAAGATGCATCGCCTTACAGAGACTGCATCAATGTTCAGGCGAAGTTGTTGGATAGCATCCATATCCAATTGAATGGAAAGATAACAATCACTGCTGGAATACACCTCCTTGATGTACGTAGACACTTCTCCTAGCGTTGTCTTCTCAATCCCAGCCTTGACAATTCTGGCCCCTACTTTGTTATCGCCTTGGACTAGTTTTGCCGTAATAATTGGGGTGGATATGTTTTTGGAAGCATTGATGATCTCTTTGAGACGAGGGACACCTAGAGTCACGTTCATTGATGATACTCCTGCGAAGTGAAAAGTCTTGTATTATGAATGAAATAAGATCATTTGTCAGTCAGAATGTGTTCGCAACGTCTCTCGTGAAAGCACAAGAGTACACACCTTCAGGGTCATTTGCGTGCCAGGTTCACTGATGGACTGAGCGCCCATAGCACCAACTGCCTCTCCAGGCTCCACCATAGCTTCAACGATGGTGTGGGCCCATCGAAAAATGAGTTATTGACTGATCACAACTCGAATTAATACTCGAATAAAAGAGTTGAAGTACACACCTTTGGTATACTTTCTGAGCGCTACTTTCAATAACTCATCAACTTGAGTCTCCGTGAAGCGACAACTGTTCCATGTGCGCTGCCGTGAAAATGCATCATTTCGACAGCTGCCTATTGTGTCCACTTGTTTATTTACAATATCGTCAAAAAATGATTCTATTTCGGCCAGAAACACTTTGCCTTTGGGAAGAAGTCTCTGAAATCGATCTTCTTCCAGAGATCTTCGTACCTTTCTGCGAAGATCATTGTTGTAAAGCTCAGGCTCGTTGGAACAGGGAAACACCTGCGAGATATGGAGCCTCAAGCGATCGAAATCCCTTAAAACCAATGGCAGCGTAAGAGGGAATGAGCATAGTATCGTTAGCACAAATAAATTATTGCGGCTTGCAATACTTACACAGGGCGGTCGTTGTTCTCCATTTTCTCCGGATCTAAGGAATCGTCTCCATAAGTGAATTGCACAACTGTGTTTTCGGAGTTTCGCACCGAGTTGTCGTATCGCAGCGACAGATCCTCCAGAGCCTTGAATGGTGCGGGTGGGAGAAATGTGAATCATCCAACATGAAGAGACTATGCCCACTTTGGGAACAACGCAAGCACTTACCTTCATGAGCCTTCGAGCCATGTAACCCGTTTCGGCCGTTTTTACAGCCGTGTCGACCAAACCCTCGCGCCCACCCATGGTATGAAATATGAACTCAGTTGCTGTAAGCCCGGAGTAAAACGAATTGGCAACAAATCCTTTCGCTGGAGGAGTCAAACTATGATATTCGAAATGAGGCAATGTCCTGTTGACGAACCCATCTTGGATGCGCATGCCCCCGACCGCTTGCTGACCAACGCAAGCCATCATTTGAGACACGTTTAGTGGACTTCCTTTCGAGCCGCACTCAGCCATTATTCTGGGTGTATTAGACCAGGGCTACGAAATGTGAGAGTCGACAGCACAGGACCATAGAGTTCCCAAACAAGCCAATCCTTACCAATGCTTTCATTGCTTGCTGTCCTGCTGATTCACGGAGCTTCCCGAGGATTCCATTCAGTATTTCTTCGAGAGACTGCAGAAGATCGCAACCCGGACGTAACTCTAATGTCCCATCCTCATATTTCTTGATGGCATCCTCAGCCTACTCCACAACAAGATGCAAGAAGTTGGATTGGGCATAATTTGATGCATGGCACATTTGTTGCTTGCAAAGCCACTTACTTTTTCATAGCCAGTCCTCAGAATACCATGCTTTACTTTCTTCAACTTAGCAGATGGGGAAACATCTGAAATGCCGATACTGAATCCTTTGTGGAAGCCGAAGTACCTGTGGTGAGATGATATGGAGGATGAGAATAAGAGTGCTGTGTGAACGCTACTGGCGAAAGAAGCTTGGCATGTGCACGTACCTCGAACAGAGCTTAGCAAATCGGTCCATAAAATTCGCTGCATACGCTGATCCGTAGTCGCGAAGCAAAACATACAGGAGACCAGTTTTGCTCCCGTCACCAATTGTCTTCTTGGCTATGTTTCCTGAAATCAGCTCGCTATTCCGGAATGCAACCCAACCGTCGTTTGGGCAGAAATGCTTCATCTTTTTCCCCGAATCGTAGTTCTTCTCTTTCATCTCGAAATTGACGAGTGTGTTGGCTTGCCGGTTTGGCTTGACAATGCACGTAAACACCTGCTTTCCCGTCCACAAGGGCACTGGTTTCAGAATTGCCGGCATTGGCACGTCCACCTGTTCGTCCGCCAAGCCAAAATACGCCACGAAAGAGCAAAACACCTCCTTGGAAAAGAATTGGTCCCTCTGCGTGATCAAATACGACGCCGACAAGAAATCCTGGCTGCACGCCACGACCGGCTCCCCGTTCCGAGGCGTCGCCAGGTTGTGGTGTACCCCCATCAGGTGCTTCGCCTCGCTCCGGGCCTCCTCCGTCTGCGGCAAGTGCATGTTCATCTCGTCCCCATCGAAGTCAGCGTTGTACGGGGCGCAGACGCAGATGTTGAACCGGAACGTCCTCCATTGGAGCACCTTGACATGGTGGCTCATGATGGACAGCTTGTGCAAAGACGGCTGGCGGTTGAACAGGACCACGTCCCCATCCTCCATGTGTCGTTCCACGATGTCCCCGACGCGAAGGGTCTGAGCGGCGCGTTCGCGATCTCCGAACACGAGGGATTTCACAAAGGAGTTTTCCCCGGCGGGGCGGATGAGGTTGGCGCCCGGGTGGACGTCGGGTCCGTTGCGGACTCGTTCCCTTAGCTTTTCGATGTTGTACCGAGATACTTGTTCTGCGACAATTTAGTTTCACACCCATAAGCAACTGTAGCAGGGATGTTCGCCACATCAGATGAAGACACGAAGCCGGCGTGCCTCACTCACCAGGATAAGTCATGGTCCTCGCCACGTGCACCGGAACGCCGACCTGGTCCACCCTCAAGTTCGGATCGGGGCTGATCACGGTCCTCGCCGAGAAGTCCACCCTCTTCCCGCTCAGATTTCCCCGAAACCGCCCCTGCTTCCCCTTCAACCGCTGGCACAGCCCCCGGATGGGCTTGTGCCCGATCTCCTTCTTCAGCCCCGGCATGTCCCCGTTGATGTACTGCGCCACCTGGCTCTGCAAAACGTCCCACCCCTCCATGATGGTCTTCGTCTGCGGATTGCGCGCCATGTTCACCTCCAGGGCCAGGTTGACGTTGATGACCTCCAGCAGCTTCACCGTCAGGTCGTCCTCGTTGCTCCCGCCCCCGACGTCCATCGCCACGCTCGGCCGGATGGGGACGGGCGGGACCAAGATGTGCTCCAAGATGAGGTTCTCCGGCCGTCCGATCCACGGGCTGACCCAGAGCACCTCGCAGTCCTCGTCGGTGATGGCGCGGAACAGTTCCAGGACGCGGGTGGGGAGCAAGTCCTCGTGGGCCACGCGCAGCGCGTGGGAGATCTCGAGGTTGGACGCCATCGCCCCCTCGAGGGATTGCATCAAGTCCTCGACCTCCCCCTCCATGTGCCGTCCCTTGTACCGCTCGTGCACGAGCTTGAGCGTCGGCGCCCCGTGGACCTTCTTCACGGTCCCGTTGGGACGGTGGCAGTACGGGCAGCGGTGGGCCTTCTTGCACTTGTCGAGGACCTTCTTGAACGCGGACCCCTTCCCCAGCGCGTCGGTGCGGGGGTTGCGCATCCGCTTCAGCGACGCACGTCGCTCGGCGTCGCCCAGCAGGACGTCAAAGTGTGCTTGATGTACCCGATGTGGAAGCAGGGGAGGGCGAGCTTGATGTAGCCGAAGTGTCCCGCGCAGTCGGCGAGCTTCAGCTTGCACGTGGAGCAGGTGCTGACCTTGTCGGACACGCCCAGGCGCGGGTCGAGGACGCCGTTGGGGGCCGGGTAGCGCTGGGGCATGGCGAACAGGTCGCGGGAGGTGACTTGGAATTCCGCGAGGCGCTGCATGTCGGAGGGCGAGAGGAGGCCGAATTGCAGGTGGCTGATTTGCTTCGGAGTCGAATTCGATTCGGGCAAGAGCGTTTGATGGGTCGCGTGCGACAGAGGCAGCGCAGCATCATCTTCTTGAGAGGATTCGTGGCGGCCTCGATAGGGAGCCATCTTGAAAGTGCGATGCGGAGCCAACGCCGGGTCGATGTCGATGCGACGCTCAATTTGCTGCCGACGAGGGGTCAACGCCGCGATGAAGATAGGCTTCCCCTTTCCTAGGTACAGTTTCAGCTTCCGACAACACCAAGCAAGGTGGCGGAGACGGCAACGGCAGTGGCGGTGGCGGTGGCAATGGCAATGGCAATGGCAATGGCAATGGCGGCGGGGCGCGTGCGCGAGGCGATGGCCGATGGCAATATCTAAGGCAGTCTAGCTTACTCGCTAACAAAAATAATAAGCGATTAAATTATGATTTTTACAAAAGTATATTCGGTGATATTTTCGCCGTGACAACATATTTGGCGAAATAATGTTCAGAGTTGCCATTGCCGTTGCGGTTGCGTTGCCTGCCGTTGTCAACTGACAACCCAGGAAGAGCTAGCTAGCTAGCTGTGCACTGCCATCACGCCGCTGTGCCTCCGTTTGGCCTCGTCGCCGCCGCTGTCTTCCCCCGACCCGGTGGCGCGCTGACTGCTGACTGCTGACTGCTGAGTACGCTTGGCTGTCCACCCCCACCTCCTCCAGCGCCGATCCAGCGCGCAGCAACACCCGGCTGCCAGCTGCCATATCACCAACCTTTTTTCTCCGCCTCCCCTTGGGTATCGTAAAATATCGTGACTCAAATATGGCATCGTTCATCTCCCTGGTTCTTCTTCTACTGACACATCTTTGTCAGTGGAATGAGATTCTATCGTCGTCTCCTTGGACGGCCGAAGCATCTCCTCCGGCCTTCCTCCCGAGGGGCGGCGCTTCCATTGGTCGAGGAGGGGGGGCGAACGAAGAGACTGTCGGCGATTCGGAAACTCTAGATAATCCAGAATGCAATGCCATTGACGTCGATGGTGATGAATTCGACCTCGAAAAAGTGGGCAGACAGCTGCGTAAAGAGGAGGTGGCCGAGATTAAGAAGTCACAAGAGTTCTTGAAAAAGCAACAAAGAAGGCGAGAGCTGGACAAGACATGGCTTGACAAAGGAATTACCGCGGTGATTGAGTTCTTTGAGAACTTGTTTCGTTGGGAAGTGATAGAGGTGTGATGAAAGCTGGCAGCGAAGGAGAAATGGTTCATGGAAATATCTCTGGTTTGATTTTACACCTAAGTACATACGAACAAATTTCTCTGACAATTTACTGGAAGAGATTTCTGATTTCTTACACAACAAACTCCTCTCGCCCGAAGCGTGGACGGCGTAGAGCACGAGACAAAGATGGTTAAGATATATCCGATGAATTATTGAGTGGAATGGTTTTACCAGAGTCATTGAGTTTCTTGGCTTCGTGCTGCAAAGAAAAAGACAAGTGATGACAAATGAGCCAAGAATCGCATGTAGTAGTACAGGTGCGGATCAGTAATAGAGAAAGTTGAGTGCTCACATTACCCCATCTTGAAAACATCGAAAGTAAAATGACAGAAAGTCCAAAGAGTGCTACAGCTGCCCATCCAAGTGGTAAAAATAGGTTGGCAACGTTTCCCCCGAGGTTCTCATAGACGGAATCGGTCAGGGAATGCTCAGCAAAGCACATTGTAGAGAAGAACTGGACCATGTAGCAAGATGCTGTGATGAATGTAAGTGAACTTATCAATGTCAACTTCGGCAGAAGTGGTAGTACATTCCACTGAACATAAAAATGTGGCCGCATGAGAGACGTAATTTCTTCAAATAATAATACAACAGTTCCTGGTGCTCTCACCTGAGTCACTGTTTCGTAGCATTTTCTGACTTGTTCTTCTTTTATATCGGCCTCCTTCACTTCCTTATCATCATCAATGGCTTTGACTTCATCTGCGCGCTTCTCGGCTGTTTGCTCAAGGTAATAGGCGGCCACAATCATGCTGCTAAATTGCACCAAGGCAGTTGCCGATGCTTTCGTGGTGGAAACGCAAACGTGCATGAGTGATGGGCCTGCTTCAAAAAACAACACAATTTGATGGGTTTCACGCTCACCAGTCAAGGTTGAAGCCGTTCTGGCCCATGGGAAGAAGGGGTTCCCAGTGTCGGTCCTAAGTGATGCCATGTAAAGCAGAGCACCTGTCAAGCAGGTCGGGAAGATAAGAAAAACGATTGGCGTGGTACCCAACATGATTTGGCAGATGGAGATTCGCATAATCCCACAAAGAACCGAAGTTGGCCAGTNTTGGCGTGGTACCCAACATGATTTGGCAGATGGAGATTCGCATAATCCCACAAAGAACCGAAGTTGGCCAGTCCGGCCCCCCAATCAATATGGCCACCTTGGGTACTGATAGACCACCCTTCCCAAGCACAAGTCTCATTGCCTTCATCAGCTTAGAATTAACGCCAACAAATTGCCTCACGGGAACGAAGTGTGAGAGGTTCTCTCCTATCAATTTCTGCTGCAGTGCGCTGGAAAAGAGCTTCAGAATCACACCTATTCCAGTTGCATATAAAATAGAGCCGGTCCATCCTGATCAAGCAGTTATCGATTGTTGAGGCGGCATTTCAACAAATAACCTGAATAGGAGGTCGAGTAATCTTCTCACCAAAAATCTGATTTCCTTGAGCAGCGAGCACAATGCCAAGAGTCAAATAGACAGGTACTCCGGGCACTGGCGGTAGCAGAAACATGGTCACTCCCACAGCAGCCATGATTGCAGTTACTGCACCAATGCCAAAGCCGGCTTTGTTTTGTTGTTGGTGTATTTTATCAAGGAGTAAGAAAAGGTTAGCAAGGCCAACAACATCACAATGTTGCTTCATCAGCCCTGGGCATCTTACCTGTCGTTTCAATCATGTATGAAAGGAATACAACCGTAAGATTTGCCACAAGGACTTGCAAAATCATGTAGGCGATGCCCCAGTAAATTGCGTATGTTAGCACCTTCACCCGATCCCAGGACCTCATCTTTGTGATGTGCTTCTTTGCTCTTACAGTGACTATCCCAGCATTTTGATCCGAATCGCTTGCTGCACAAGAGGGTTGAGCGCATGGATTAATACCAATCCTCCGCACCAACTGATTTATTGCTGATAGGGTGAAATAAGCAAAGAGAAACGGAGAGCAACTGTGGCACATGTCAGCAACTTCAGTAAAAAAGTGGAGATCATCAGGAACCACACATCTTACGTGACAATGAAGAGCCCGCGGACGACATTCAAGTTGTCATTCCCATATTTCTCCTTTATCCCAGCCAGCATAGCTTGTTTGCTTTGCTTGCGATCCTCCTTGGTAAATATAGCCCCTAAAAATATGGATCCACCGACCAAATTCGCTACAGTCAACGAAGACAAGGAGGACGTCACCCCACCAGCGGCGCCAGATAATGATGAAATGGCCCACATGATGAACAGTACAAAGAACCAGAGTTTCCCAAAGCGCACAATATCCTGCTCGATGGCCCCCTTGGTGCGCAAGAAAGTGCAAAAGAAGCTGAGGAAGAGCATTGACAAGCTGATCAACAGAGGTCCTACCCAAAGGATGAGACCGTTGGAGCAGTCTTCGTAGACATTCAAGCATGCATGGTCGCAATTCTCAGGAAATGCGAGGGTTGGCCATTTTCCAGAATGATCCAAATAGAAGCAAGTATCGCCTGACCCGTCCTCGCTGAAGCAATTAGGGTATTCCTCAAAATTCGGCTCGCACCCTGTGTTCACAGCAGCTTTGATTCTTGTCACACTATCCCATTGATGTTAGAAAACGTAGAGACATATGAAAGGATCAATCGCATGGGGTTTCTCGGAGATCAAGCAGTCAGTTTCGATGACTTACCTGTTCCATTCATTGTCATGATTGAGGAAGACCCACACGAGCCAGCTAACCAGAACCAAGCCCATCACCAAGAGAAGAGGCCCACTCGTCCAGCTCACAAAAGTCCTCGTGTCTCTGCTCTTGTAGAAGAGCGCTCCGATTAGGATCAGCCACAATGGGAGGAGAACCGCGTACAGGTTGATGATCCCGAACGGCAATTCGTTCGACTTCAACACGACCAATATCACAAAGAGCTGGAATCCCACGTTACGTCAATACTGGGGACGGTTCGAAGTTGCAATCATGCACACGAAACAGCTCTCACCGAGAAGATTGCCGTGACGAACAGGAAGCGGAATACGTTCCCGACCCGGCTGTTCCATTCGTCGATGTCGAATATGTAGAAGACGAAGCTGGAGACGAAGAGCCCATTTGCTGTGATCGAATGGGCGGGAAAGCATTGCACGTCAAAGAATTTCGTTCCGGGGGGCATCAATTGACGCAATGGACATCTCAGAAACAGAGTGGGCGCTCACCGAACATGTAGGCATATCCTCCGAATTGGTGCGACAGCTCGTAGTAGAGATATTCCCCATACCCCATTTGCTGATCGTTCGTGAAGAAAATCATTTCAGTTCAGAGGTTTACACTGGCACGACGTCCATATCATGGAGAGTGTAAGAGCTCACCGTAAATAGGAGGGTGTAGATTGCGGCACTATCGAACGAAAACGATTGTTGCGATGAGATATGTTTTGGAAGTAGTGGCATACCCCCCCCCCCCCCCCCCTCCCCTTTTGCGGCACAACACCTCAAGAGAGGACAAAGCTCTAAAAACTCACGGTATCGCGCACCACACCGAGAGGCAGAAGAACGTCGTCCACGGCAGGGGCTCGACCTTGGGCAACACGGAGCTGACCATCCGCTTCAGCGATTCCGTCACCTTTTGCGATCCGTCCCCGCTCTCGGACGCGGCGACTCCGGGCGGGGGGCTTTCGTTCGGATCCTGCTCGTCTTTGGAAGCCTCGACCTTCCCGCCGCCGACGGCGTCCTTCATTTCCAACTCCATCGAGGGAGACGAGGATTTCTTCTGGCCGAAGGGGTTCATGATGGGGTCGGCAGCTGTGAAATATTCAACGACCTACGACCTATTCATACGATTCGACGCCTGGATCTCCCAGGGCCTGCGCGGCGCGGATCGGTGCACCGCA
>JALLPA010000865.1:0-12707 GCA_036939895.1 Thalassiosira exigua
CCATTTGGACACCTGGACCCCCACGCCGTGGCGTGGGGGTCGCTTCTGTCACCCCCGTGAGGCGACTCATTTCCTTCGGTTGTTCTTTCAACAAAGCCGCCTAGAGGCATAAAATAATAGACAGAATTTCCTGTTTATCGCTTTGATATTTATGCATCCAAAACTGCTTTTTGTTCACTTTTTACAATAGTGCAAGTAATGGCGATTCGTTTCAGCTCATGGTGTCGTCGTCTGCCTCACTTTCGAGGCAATCTCAACCGTGCTCCACAATACTTCCAGTTTACAATGCATTCAATAATTTGCCTGAAAATAAGGCGGGGTATTTTCTGGCTTTTTGTGAAAGTGAATGCGATATTAACAGAAACACTCTGTATTACTTGCGTTTGGTGTTACTAGTTAGTGAGGGGTTTGCTGGTAAAACCCTTGTTGGTATACCATGGTACAGTTTTTCTACCATGGCGGATGTCATGGGTAATTGTTTCGCTATTATTTTTCAGCATGTTGATGCTTCCAGGCAGTACGTAACGTATTTACGTACCTACGAAAGAATGTGAGAAGAAAAATCATGTTCCGTTGAAAGTAGGAATAGTAACAAGAGAACATTGAAAAAAAGGATCCTTATGTCGGTAGTCGGAGCTGTGTGCATCGTAAAATCCCTTGCTAACGGTCGTAAAAAGCGGGAATAACAGGAAAGAAGGTTGTTTCGTTGTCGATTTCGGGAAATTTATGGACGTTGCTTTGCCTTGCTTTGAGTGTTTCTACACTGGTACTAGTACAAGTTGTTGAGAAGAAAATGTGAGGAAAATATTTTCTCAAAAGCTTCTCGGAAGCAGTTCCACTGGCACGCGGGACCGGTACTCCTACTTTAATTCGGTGAGTATTAGAACGAAAAATACATACTATGATTCTGTTGATTTTTTCATGTCAATTTATGTTGGAAAATTCAAAAACACATCATGGCATGAAATCTAGTATGTTTTGGTTTAAAAATGTAGACAAAAATTATCTGGATTCATTGGAAATAAACATACCTACATATTTGAATTTTAACCGATTGATAAGCGACACATATTTATAGAACTGAATATTGAGATTCTTGTCAAAATATATTAATATTACCATTATGCTATATATTGAAGGTTAGTAATCCACAAAATTTGGCCCAAAATGGCCTCGTAATATTAATATGTATTCCTATGTGGATAAACCTGCACAGGCTAGGTAATTCAAAATGAGAAGATCCAAAATAAGTATTGCCGAGCACCACACAAGAACACACAACGCGATCGAGAACTATCGATATCGTATCGTAAAAAACGAACATCACCAAACACTGCCCACGCACGCCCACAAACAAAACCAAAACACGAGCTCGAACGTCCACGGCCCACGCACGGTCCACCCGCCCGACGCACGGTGGCCAAAGACGGCGAGCATCGGCATCGACCGACCCACCCAACGCCAACGTCGCCCCCTGCCTGCCTCCATCTGCCCGGCCCGGCCGGCCACAGCATCGTCGACATCGTCGACGAAGGAAACAACAGCGAGCGGCGAAGCATCCATGCGATAAGATCCGGGCTCGCCGAAATTCTATCGAGCACCAAATACCTTGCTTCGCAGTGCAGAACCTCAGTGCAACCTTTGGTGCATGCAACGCCCGGAACGCACCGAGGAAAAGATACAATCTTTCCTCTTTCGTTCGCCTCTGGGTAGGTAGGTTGCACCTCGCAAGGCTCAAGGCTATCTGTTGCGCAGCGCCAACGTAGTAGGCGACTGACCTACGCACACGCCGGACCCGGGAAACGCGACCTCGTCTCGCTCCGAGCACCCCTCGCCCTCGCGCCCACTTCTTCCAAAGGCGTTCGAAGCCGAAGGACGAAGCAAGTTCGTCCAACGACGGACTCGAAGCGCCGAACGAAACGAAACGAAACGAAACGAAACCTCGCGACACCATGACGGCCGAACCCACCGCCTCCGCCTCCGCCTCCGCGGCCCCTCCCGTCGCCAAGGCCGCGGCCCGATCCTTCCTGGGCCTCGTCGCCCTCTTCCTCGGCGAACTCCGCGACGGATTGACGATGATCAACATGCAAAGCGCCTTCCTCATCGTGTCGAAGTCGTACAGCGAGAAGCAAGCGGGGATCTTGTTCTTCGTCTTCGGGATGAGCCAGTTCCTGTTCCAAACGCCCGCGGGATACATCATGGATTACACCGATCACAAAGTGTTCTGGCTGGCCTTCGCGTCCGTCGCCACGACGTGCCTCACGCTGATCACGGCCACGACGGCGAGCGAATACGGGGCGAACCTCGGGTGGATGATCGCCGTGAAGTTCGTCCAAGGCGCCGCGACCGCTCTGATCCCGCCCGGATTGAACTCCATCACCCAGGGCATCGTGGGAGCCGACGGCATGACCCGCCAGGTGGCCGACAACGAGATGCGCAATCACTTCGGGACGGCGATCATCGTCTTGACGGGGAGCTTGATCGCGTTCTTTCGCTTTCCCGACATCGGGATCTTGTTCTTGGTGTCTCCCGTGGCCTGCGCGGGGGTGCTGTTCTTCTTGACGAAGATCGATCCCAAGGACATCGACCACGACGCCGCCCGCGGCTTGACGAGCGCGAGCGGGGGGGACAAGGAGGCCACGAGCGACTACGCCCTGGCCGAGGACGACGGCACCCCCCAGGGCGGCGAGTCGGGTGAATCTTCCGGGGCGGGGGGAGGGGCGAACAAGCAAGCCCTCTCTCCCATCGGGACTCCCAGCTTCAACTTGTCCGCGGGGGGAGAGCACGTCGACGGCGCCGTGGGACCCCTGAGCCTCCTGAAGGACACCACCCTCCTCGTCTTCACGTGCCTCGTCTTCCTCTTCCATCTGTCCAACGGCACCGTCCTCCCCCTGGTCATGCAGACCCTCGCCATCGGGGAGGGGAGCGTGGGCATCCTCATGTCCGGGCTGTGCATCATCGTCGCCCAGATCTTCATGGTGGGCTCCGCGAAGGTCTGCGGCGACTACTCCGGGATCTGGGGGCGCAAGACCCTCTTCCTCGTGGGGCTGTCCTCGGTCCCCGTGCGATGCCTCATCCTCTACGTCCTCACGGGGATCAAGGACGCCAAGATGATGGACGGGGGGGAGACGTCCATGGCCCTCCAGGTGATCATCCTCTCCACCCAGGTCTTGGACGGGGTGGGGGCCGGAGTCTTCGGGACGATGTACATCCTCGTCACGTCCGACGTCTCGGCCGGGACGGGACGGTTCAGCCTCACCCTCGGCCTGACCACGGCCGCGATGTCCATCGGGGGGACCGTGAGCGGGTACCTCGGCCAGGCTCTGGCGGAGGATCACGGATATCAAAACGCCTTCGGGTACTTGGGGGTGATGGCGTGCGCTCCGGCGCTGGGATATCTGCTGTTCATGCCCGAGACGTTGCATTGCAGGGGGGGAGGGGACGCGAAGGCGACGGAGATGAGCGCGATCGGGGAGGACGCGGGGGAGGGAGGGGCGGAGAACGAGGACACGCCGAGGAAGGAGATCGTGTGAGGATGAGAGAGAGGGGCAATGGCGGGGAACAATGGGGCGAGGGTGTGGGGGGGGGGTGCTTGTATCCCTGACCCCGAGCGGATTTTTGTGTCTGTAGAGATTTGTCTATGTTTGTTCTTAGCATTGGGGAGGGGGAAACGTCGACGACAGCGGGCGTCCCCCTACTTGAGAGGAAGCCGAGGGGGCCCGATGTTCAGTGTTCATTAATAGCAGGGCACGGCCGAGTTTAAAGAAAGTTCTTGCGTGGCCGGTTGTACCCTTCTTCGTGGAATTTTGCCTGACAGGTTCAGCACAAGGCGGTCGCCTATGATCTAAGCGAGGTGGCTTCGTTACGCAAGGTCATACATGTCTCTGATACCATGACGCGTACCAACTGTACTTGATTCCCCACCAGAACAAGAGGTTTGTGAGTGGCAACAAGATGAAGCTCCCAGGAAGGCAGAGATGACCTTAGAGAACCAAGACTTCTATGCATACAGGTTCTATGTTATATGATATGAGCGGTCACTTTCGAGCAAAATCTCTGTTCTTTCGTGGGCCATTTTGTAGGTGTGTTTCTCTGGAGAGAGGCTCTACGTCATGAACCGATCTCTCCCGAGCTGAGGAATCTTCTCTTTCTGCTCCTCTCTAGCATCTTTTCTCCCAAGCCTTGTTTTGCAATGTTTTTATTCTATGGTGAACACAGGTCGCGTCCTTATTGTATCCTCTGCGTCTGCCTGATCTGTCATTCCTCTCGAGATAATATGTCCCGCATCTTTTGCCGGACTTGCCACAGGCTCGGCGTGGGCGACCGGGATGCCGTAATGAGCATCGTCGTAGGGCGATCCCTCCTCGACGTCCATGGGGGGCATGGGCGCGATCCTCCCGGACAACTGATACGTTCGATTGGGGAGCTCGTGCGCCCTGCGTCGATAGTTGCAGCAAAGCAGCACGCACGCTAGGATGGCTCCGCAGCAGCAAATCAGGGGGATGGTCACGCCCAGCCCGACCACTAGCCCAAGGTTTTTCGTCGAGCAAAAGAGGCTCGCGTTGGTCTTGTACCGCGTCGTCCCTCCGTTGCAGAGGGGTCCGTACTGATACAGGTATTCGTCGCAGACGCACTGCGCGACGCCGTCGACGACGCAGTAGCCGCAGCCCCCTTCGACGCAGGCCAGGCACTCTTCCTCGTCGATTGCCCACGCCGCTGTCGCTAGGCACAGGAAGATTATCGCGGAGCTGACTTTAGTTGCGCTGATCATGTTCGATTTCATGGACTTGTTTTGTGTTACAATACGATACATCGGACTTGTTTTGTGTTTGAGCTTCGACTGGATCGTGACTGGATCATGGTTCATATTGTAGTATCGGTATGTTTGACTGACAGAAGAAATCAAGGCTCACCTCACCCCCACCCCACAATGAGAACACGAAAGAATCAATGAGAACAACATGGGATCGTGAGTCGTGGCGATACCAATGGGCATCATGCATGAACAAGACCTCGATGGACGCGCGCTCTCCAATTCAAGCTGCCTGCTTCAACGCAAAATGTCAGGTAAAGTGATGAAACTAAATTACCCGGCTGGTTCTTCGTGCTACCTAGGTGCTACCTATTTCCTAATTATCGCCTCCCAATGAACTAATCCGCCTGTGGAGCTTCTTCCTAATAGTTGTGCGAGTAATGCGATGGCCCGAGTCCTCTTCTCTTGGGCACATCTCAATAAAGTCTTCAATCTCGCCAGTGCCACCATCCCCAAAATGAGGTAAGTCTTGTTTAAGGTTCATTGCCCCACGCAGTCTAACCCAGGAAGAAAGAGGTGTTATATAAAGTGAGGCAATTTGATAAACGCGTTGATGAAGGTTAGACAATTACACGAACGCACCTTGCAATAGTACTGCACCATAGTTTCGTCTGCTTTCCAACGTGATGCATGAGATCAGGATCGTCCATAAGTGCCTTGCGATTGTGTTCCATTTCTTTCAAGTCCACCATGAAGCGCAGGAAGAGAGTGTTGTATTTGAAACGGATTTTCAATCTGTCTTCGTCGACGTGTCCCCAGCGCTTAGACATGACCTCTGCATCATAGTCTCCCATTAAAATACTAGCGCCTTGCCAAGATTCCCTGAGTGCATCATCATTAGACTCGATGTCTCGGCCCTCCAACCCATCGAAGATCGCAGAAATATCATTTGGAATGGCCTCTCGATGCTCAATGTCAACGAAGTTGACTTCATCAAGATTGAATTGGCTCACAATCTTACGCCCCCTTGCCACATCACACAACTGCAATCCCTTTCCACCGTTAGTATGGCCAGAAGCATCATGCTTGATTGATGAGTCCAGGGCGTCATCTGGATCGATAGAAACGTCGAATAGGATCAACTCATGCGACGTCAGGACGACATCGACAAGCATCCATTCATCAAGGAGAGGAGTCAAGCGTCTTTCGCATCGGCGCATGCGACGGATTAGGCGTGACCTGGGGTACGCGAATTCAGAAAAGGTTGCTCCGAAATCAAACGATTGGCTCAGAGGTTCTCTGCTCGATTCTTCAGAAGTAATATCCATGCTGTTTTCTCTCCGGTGGTGCTTGCTGGAGTTTTGTTCCGTGTCCTCATTGTTGAGAGCATCTGTGATGTATCGGTCCCCAGTCAAAGGTGTGTTTTCTTTGGCATGGATTATTTCATGAGAATAGATGCCAAGCATCGCCCTGAGTAGCTCTCCCGAAAACGGCCCAAACGATTTTGCTATGTCGCTGTGCATGCCAATTGCAGAAAGCCATAAAGCACGGGCTGTAGAAGTGGGATCAGGTCCGTGGTGGTGCCCGTGATGTTCTTCAGAATGCTTCAGTTCAGAGTGACTCTGTCCACAGCGAAGTAATTTGACAACGTACTGCGCTACAATGAATCGCAAAGGCGATAGCGCAATGAGACAGGTCAACGGCTCGATGTTGCCAAGCCCTCCATACCTTCGAGAACCAAAATCTGGGCAACATTCTACTTCTTCGGCTGCTGGATCATCGTAGTAACTCTCCGATGGGGACGGACCCAACAGTCGCGCAAAAACGTTATCGTTGTATGGGCAGCACCTTTTTATTTCGGCGACCACCAGGAGTGACAAGCTGGATGAGGAGGTGGGAAAGGACGGTCAGATTGACGGCTGATTGTCTGTTTGTGACTGTAAAATTGGCTTGCGATGGCATGACCACTCACCATACTATATTGATCACAATACCCCATACTGCTGCAGCACAGGATTGCGCTGTCCCAGACTTTCTGGCGTTCCCCCCCAGGAATACAATGAGCACTGTAAGCATCTCTACTATCATTGCACAATAGAGTCCAAGCTCGATCCAAAAACTAGGAACAAGCATCTTCTTCCAGACTCCAGTTTGGTCTATGAAGACCCCGTCATAAATATTGAATATCTCCACTCGCCTGGTGAGCATGAAGATTAGTGACGAACAACTCATCATGACGAGACGCTTGACAATCACAAAACGGAACACTCACAGTCTAATGTTTTTTTTCAGAAGTGGAGTACAAATCGTAATGAGCACATAATGTGTAGAGCCAATACAACAATGAGCAGGTCAGAGTCTATCATCAAAGATAAAATAGAGGTGAGGATACTGCCAGCAAAACTTACGCCACAAAAAAGAAGCAAGCGATCGGCCCAAATAGGAATGATATGATGCGGTATTGATGGCCTTGGAAGAATGCCGCAGCAGCGTCCCCCCGATCCCTTAAAGTTTGGCGGCTGTTAATTTCGATCTCATTCAGCTGAGCTTCAGGAACATCCTCTATATCACTTTCGCCATCGTCGCTAGCAGCAGAATCAATACTCGTAATTGTGTCAAGGCATGGCGGCTTGCTGCTCTCCAAACAAAAAGTTACCTTGGCTTTAGCAGGAGCCTCAGAGACCAGCACAGCTTCTCGCTCCTCCTCGGATTGACCAATTTTGACAGATTTTTCAGTGTCAGCCAACTTTTTACCAGCTGATGGTACTTTCATTTCCGTTGGCGAAGTTCTATCACCAGTAACGAAAGCCCTCATTGACGATACACCTCCAGAAGCAGATTTTTTCCTTGGACGTCTCTGGGACTTGATTCCATTCGAATATTCTGGAATTTCCGGTAGATCCTAAGGCGTGGCATGATTGTGTACAATCGTAAGCGATACATGACAGGCAATGTTGCAATGCAAAAGGTCGCACCTTTACTGACAACTGAGCAAATCCTGTTAAGGACGAGAGTTTGTCTTGTTGTCCAGCAGATTTCTGAGACAAGGCCGGAAGATTCGCCCTCATGTGCGCCACTCCCTCCGACTGGGTCTTCGTGAGGCGGCGTCTCTGTTTTCGTGCTTCTCTTCCCAACGTCGGTGACGAAATCCCTCTAACACTCATCGGTCTAGCATTATCTCCATTGATGGGGTTATTCCCTGTCTTGCCTACCATGATGTCATCAGATGATACTTTGGATTCAGTCTCTGAGGCGCCAGCTATCCCTCCTCTCATGAAAGCCACGCCTTCTGACGCAGACCTCTCTCTAGATGGCCTAGGTCGGGATTGCCTTCTGACCTTGCGTAATTCCTGCAACGAGAGGAAATGAGAATGAGAGTTCTAAAAGAGAACTTCGTCTGAGTGTTCAACTTTCTTTACCTTCGAAGACATCTGTGCCATTGCTGTGAGCTCTGACAATGGCTCTCTCTCATTGACAGAGTCCAAAGGCGTTCCCATTGATGACCGCATGGTAGCTACGCCCTCGGATTGGGTCTTCATGCGCCGGCGGCGTTGCTTTCTCTCCTCTTGGCTAGCTGACAATCTCATCGGGTCGGGAGCGAGCTTTGGGGGTACCGGATTCTCTCCCATTGTAACTTCCGTTTCATTTATGCTTAGCATTGCCAATGATGGACTGGATCGAGGGCTCATCCGTGGACTAGATCGAGGGCTCATTCGTCGGCCTGGAGGTGCGGGTCCTTCAGCCAATGACGAAAAACTTTCAGAATGCCTCTCTTGTGGCAATGCGAGCGGCCTCTCAGGTTGGAATTTGGCGTTCTCTGCAATGAACGCTGATACCTTCTCGTCGGCAGAGGGGGGCGCCGAATTCATCGCTCTCATCAATCCAATGCCATCCGATAGAGATTTCATACGGCGTTGGCGCCTTCCCGAAGAATGAACTGGACGATCCAATTGTTCCAATGAACCATTGAGGCTGGGCTTTGGTTCGGCGTCGAACATGGATTCAACGACGCGAAGTCCGCCTTCATCGGCAGAGTCCAATTGCTGCGCAGCCGCAGATGATAGCCGAACATTTTTTGTTGGAGAGCTGGAACCAGAATGTGACAGGAGGTGATCTTCCTCGTCGATGCTGATCTTGCCCATGAACTGGACGCCATCCGATACAGATTTTTTCCTGGCGTGTCCAGATCGGATTATATCTGCAGTGGCGTCCAAAGCATCGCTGCTTCTGTTGGTTATCAGTTTCATAAAGGCGCTTCCTCTGCTTCGATCGGTGCCGTCCAATTCCGAGCTCCTACTGCTAGTGCCCTCCAAGGCATCACTGCTTTTGTTCCGGAACAAACTCAGCACGTTGCCCTTCTTTTCCTCTGATCGCCCTAGTGCCGGAATGCTCGGGAGCTTGCTGACATTAGGCTAGTCGGCAGTACCAATAAAGACTGACAGTGTAAGAATGAGCATGAACGGAAGGATCGGAAATGTGACGCAGCAATGACTTGCCTTGAGAATATTAGCGAGGCTCGGTGCGTTGCGGGCACTGGAAGAAAACTCAGCGCGATTCTCCGCCGATACATTCGTTTTTTGCCTTGCCTCCTCAGCTAGCTTTTTTGCCTCTGCCGCCCGCCTCGAAGCCTCCAAATTCTTCCTCACTTCTTCAGCCTTCCTTTCTTCTTCCAGGGACTCCTTCTTTCGGATTTCTTCTCCCAGCCTTAGTTTGGCCTTGGTCTCATTCAGCCTTATGTTTAGAGATAAGAACTTGAGAATGCTTTGCAGCCAGAATGAGAGAGCAAGTGGGTCTCACAGGCGACTTACATTTCCTCGTTCACAAGCTGACCCATGCTTGTGCACAACGTATACCTGGTGTTATTGGAATTGACGATAGGACAGCGCAAAGGACTTCATTAGTACAGATCCCGTCCACCCGAACACGTCAACCAATGACCTTCCATGTCTCCACGGAGGCATTGTGGTCTGGATTCGTTTGCAACCACGCGGGTGACCCAAGAAACAATAACTTTAGAGCAAGCGAATGCCGTAGCAATTTCTCTCACCATGGAATGATCTTAGACAGCAAATGCAGAAATATGAGATACGACACCACGACGGCCATGAGGAGAAATGTCGCCAGGTGCTTCTGATACTTCTCGAATTCTTTGTAATACGTGAAGATCATGGCCAATCCCAGGGCATATCCAAACTGCATGTACTGCGTGGCGACGATTATCGCCTCGGGGTTCCCCCACCAGAACAAAGTTTTCTGGTCCACGCTTCTCCGAGTCGACACCCTCACCCCGGTATTGAAGGAGACTCGCCCCATATCCTCATCCAGCACTGTCAGCTTCATCCTCAGTATCTGAGAGAACACCCTTCGCATTTTGAAGTATAGCACAAAAGCCAGACAAATGAATGCAACCATCAATGCCACGAAGGTAAATGTCAGGAATTCGGACACCTCCCCTATGTCTTTGGCGACGCTCAGCAGCATCCCACTCAGGAAATACATAAGGTTCGCGGTGGCCATGAGCATGATCCACGCGGCGCTGTGGATGTGGACGAAGTCCAAGAGAACGGAGGTGAGGGAGCGCTTGAGGTAGTGGGACACCTTGAACCGATCGGACAATTCGTTCGACTCGATGAAGTGCGCGCGCAGCTCGTGGAAGCGGATGGGGACGAGAAGGGCGTTCATCCGGCGGTGGTGGCGGGGGTGCCGAACGCGGAAGGCCAGGTCGCGAAACGCCTTCCGCAGCGAGGTCCGCAGGGACGGAGGGTGGAGCGGGTTGTCGTCGTCGCCGAAGAGCGTCGATCCCGCGCCGGACTGGGAGGCGCCCGGGGCGGAGTTGCGAGGGGGGGAGAACGTCCCCTCCACCCTGCGGAACCAGCGGAACTTCCGCTCCAGGCGATCGTACTCGTTCCGGATCGCGACGTAGTGTCCAATGTCGATGTCCTCGGTGCGTACCCACGCCCTGTCCGTCCGATAACCAGCGAGGAGGCGGAGAAGGCAAGATTGGATGGCATTGAAGACGGCTGTGTAGAAGAGCATGAAGTGCACGTCAACAAATATGTCTGCGAAGGAGGATATGTGTGAGAGGAGTGTGGATGAAAGCAAGATGTTGAGGGTGAGGGGTGACGCGATGAGGAAAGAAATAATGAAAATCCAGCACTTGCATTCCATCTGATAGTTGAAGTCGCTGTCGTATTTGTGCATCAGGTAGATGCAGAACTCGCTGTGATGGGAAAGGAAAGGAGCATTGTGCGTGAGTGGAGGGCGTCAGGGACACGACGAAATGGCGAAATTCATTGCTTGGTTGCGATTGTGGCTTCAACGTCCATAGTCCACGATCGGTGTGGGGTATGACTCGGCATTTTTTGTTGTCTCGCCCTTCGCCCTCCGAAGCGCCGACCGCCGGATGTCGCGATTCCCCGAGTATTGGAAAGAAACGTAGGAATACGTAGGACTTTTCCGCCCTCTAACGCAGCGACCCCTCCGACTTCGCCTGACCCTAAGGGTTCTATCGCCTCGTCGCGGTCTAATCTATCGATAGAACCCTTAGGGTCGGGCTAAGTTGGCGGGGATTGTCCATTGCGGCGACGACGCCATTGTCGATTTTTCGAAGGTGGTGACATGAGTATGATAGGCGAAACAAGATAACGTTTCCTATCTATTTGACCAGCATGTCGAAAACCCGTCTATGTCCTTGCACCAACATCCTGTACATAACTTGTTTGCAGCCCTCTGCCATCTCGTCTACGCGTAGCCTAACCATAAACATCTGCCAATTGCAAGGGAATCTTCAACCCTTGTGATAGACATGGTCACTTCTCATTTTTTACTATATGCGTACATGTATGCATAACCATTGCCACTGTGACTGAAGACATGATTCGATACCATCGCGGCCCAAGTCTCGATCTCGTGTTAGAAAGCATGCACGAGGGAAACCAATCAGTAGTCCAATCGCCAGTCAAAATCGATGCAAGTGCTGGTCAATGCCCACATGATATTTAAACCATAATATGTTGCATCCAATGTTCACAACCGTCTATGAAATGTATTCTCCATAATGGTCCGCGGTCGAGTAAAAATAAAATTGAAATTTGGTTTTTCGATGAAGTGAAAGTGAAGCCAAGGAAGAACATCGGCGACGATGGTGAACGATTCGATGGGAAGGAGGGCGGCGGAAGCAGAAACCCAAGGCGAAAGTTGCTCGATTCACCTGAAGAAGATGGGACNNNCCGAGAGAGAAAACTCACGCTCCCGATACATCAATTCCAGCACGGTCCGAAAGAACACGTTCCCGCTCGCGGCGACGTCGAGCTGATGTCGGAGCACTTCGATCGCCAAGACCAATCCGAGGGTGATGACGACCACGGCGATGACGGCGTAGTCGACCGAGGGAGCTCCTCCCGCGGGGGCGAGGAGGCGGTGGACGAGGAGCGTCGTTCCCGCGCCCGATGAGTCTCCGCCCGAGTCCGAGTCCGAGCCCGAGCCCGAGTCCCCGAGGAACGCGGGGGCGGGGTCGCGCCAGCCCGG
This sequence comes from Thalassiosira exigua, assembly GCA_036939895.1. Taxonomy (NCBI): domain Eukaryota; phylum Bacillariophyta; class Thalassiosirophyceae; order Thalassiosirales; family Thalassiosiraceae; genus Thalassiosira; species Thalassiosira exigua. Next base: position 12,281 of record JALLPA010000865.1, read on the forward strand.
CCCCCCGAAGTCCCCGAGGGGATCGGGGTCGGTCGCGTCGAAGGGATCGTAGCCGTCCATGGCGGAAAAACTCTCGAAGGTGGATCTCGCGACGGCGTCGTCCGTCTACGCCGCCGGGTTCAGCGCCCTTCTTCGGAGGCGGCTAGCGGTCGGCCGCGCCCGGCTGCGCGGAAGCGACCGAAGGGTGCCGACGACGCCGAGGAGGGCGCGCCGAGGTCGCGGGGGGGCGACGGTCGTCGTCGAATGCGGCGACGTCGAAAGAGAACGCACGACCTCGCGCGACGTCTTCTCGTCTCGACGGGGGACGGGGGTAGTTGGCGATCTCATTCGATAATGCGGCGATCTTCATCTGGAAGAAACATGTTTTGCCACGAAATTCCGTCACACGCTGAACAAAAAAAATATTGGACTGACTTTTTTCGGAAAA
>JALLPA010000866.1:0-16132 GCA_036939895.1 Thalassiosira exigua
TGTGGCGAGGCCCACCTAAGTACCTATCTACCTATCTCTCTCTGCTCACGCACGCGCTAAAATTTCTTAGAAAAAGGTGCGTGCTACACTCGTGTATGGAATAAGGGTTCACTGCATTGCATTGTGGCATGAGCCTACCTTTGATCCAGAACAAACAATATGGACAAAATGATGACAGAAATTGATCATTGTGTAACTGGTACTATCTCTGAGACCTATATAGTACTGATACAGTTTGAATAATTTATTACACGCTCTTTTTCACCTACTTAACAGTGTGATTATTTGATAACAAATATTGTATCTGATACGCAGTCAAAAATTACATATATCAGTAATTTTTTACTTATAACAATGTAATATTACTATTGACAAAAATTATTTTAACTGGATACAAATACTTGTATCAATCAGCAGTAATCGTCCCCCACACATCAAGTTGTCGAACACTACCTGAACCCTTGAAAGTCACTTGCAGAGCAGTTGTTATTTATACCACAGCAGCCAAAAAGTCATGCCGCAAATGATAAGCGAGCTAGTTCTAGTATTGGTCCACGAGGCACACACGTGGAGATCACCAAGGAATAGCGAGTGTTTCTATCACAATTCAGGGAATTGTAAATATACGAAAATAACAAATGTTGCTATATCACGCGCTAATCTTTCCCATAATTTTCGCGGCACACAAAACCCTCCATCTCAACGGCAGCGGATTCAACGACAAGGATCATTCTGCCCCCCCTCCCCTCCCCCCTCTCGCCAATCCGCACTACACCACCTGCGCCGTCGCCTCGCCGCCTTGCCGCCTCGCCGCCTCTCTGCCGTGCCGCCTCATTGAGGCTCGAGCCGCTCCTCTGCGCCTCCGTCTCGCCTCCTCTCCGCCGCGCCATCGACGCCCGAACAGCCTCACCGCATCTTTGTGGTTCGAGCCGCTCCTCGTCACCCCTCTGCATCGCCTCCTCCCCGCCGCGCCTCCCTCCGTCCCGCTGTCGTGGCTCAACGACTCCGCATCGTCCCGTCTCAGCCGTGCCGTCGGGTGGAGAAGTTGATTGGGTGGAGAAGTCATCTCATAGAATTTTATGATATGAGTTGAGTGGAAATTTACCTGTGATGAGACTACACGTTTAGTTTTTCTGCACAAACGAAGCTTCTGTATGGATTGGTTAAGTGGCATAAAAGAAAGGTTGCGGCTTCTCTGTGTTTCTCGTGACTATTGTCTACCACCAGCTCCTGTGTTGCTTGGAAGGTATGCGAGAAATTAACTTTCAAAAATTTGAAATTTGAACCGTTTGAGAGGGAAGTACTGGATCCGCCTTGTGTAAGGATGTTTTGACCTGCATGGTATTAGTTCCGGTGAAGAATTGCCTCCAGTGGTTGGCCGTTCTAATTTTTTGACGCGCGATTTGAAACCACAACTGCCTGTCGTTGGCANGATCGACGACACCTGAGGCATGATGTCATCCGAGGATGAGTTCGAGCGCACGTTGCGGGAGCTAACGGAGGAGGAGACGAGAAAGAGGAAGCTGGAGGCAGAGAAGTCGCTTTTGGTGGCGGGAACAAAAAGGTTGGAAAGGTCCTTGCTGGATTATCAGGAGGGACGCTGCGACAATTTCCAAGATAGGGGTAAGATCAAGCGAGTAAAGATGGACGGAATACAGCATCAGAACATGGACGTGTGCAGCAAATTTGTGAGACTGGAATTTGGGAGATATTACAAGTTCCCAGATGCAGAGAAGGTAAAAAAGTGGGATCCGGACGATCCAAAGAGCATCAGCATGCCTCCTGAAGAGGTTGACGTTTCCGCAGAATCAGGATCCAAAATTCTATTACGAATCCTAGATTGCACCTCTGTTGAACAAGGCGTTTGTGGAGAGAATGGCACAGATCGTCTCCAGTGTGAAAAGGCAGTGGATGGGTGAGTTGATGGAGAAGTTGAGAAGTGTTTTGGCAACATGTTTTTCGGTTCTAACACAGTCTTATGCATTTATAGTGGATAGTAAACAGACTTCTCCGAAAGCCAAACTGGTCCTCAAGGTGGTGAAGGGTATTGTAGATGACAGGGGATCCATCACGGAACACATGGGCCTTTTTAGTGAGTTCGTTTCATCGTTTGCTTCGAAGATCTATTCCAAGAGTTCCGTCCAGAAGCAGCTGAAGAAGAAGAAGGGTTCCAGGTTGTTGGATGTGGTGACCCCATCGGACATGGCGATGGTAACTGCGGTCATAGAAAATAGCCACGAAGTCTGGAAGGATGAGCAAAGGATTAACAAGCTGACGCATGAGGAGGAGGAGAAGTTCAAGAAGAAGAATCAAGGAGAGATGAGCGACAAAGAAAAGGAGCACTATCAAATGAAGATGCCCAAGTGGACAAGTAACACTGGGAGAAAGAGGGGGCTTATGGGTGTGGGATGGAGCGGAGAAGGTATCAAGTTCTACCATGAGGTTGAGAAGACCGTGAGCGACATCATTCAGGATGCAGAGAACTGGTCGCAGCAGAAGTGTGGATAGGATGAATACGCCATAGAACATGGAGATTTCGACGATTGGAAGCCTGTGGATCCTGCCTCTCCTCCACTTGAAGGCGATTCAGATGTTCCTGACGATCATAAATTGTATACAGCTTTTTTCATGCCTGGAGATGATGATTACGAGGATCCACTTGGGTGTAAGCAGGTTCTAGAGGAGGATGAGAGCAGTGATGGTGGCTTGAATGATGGTGTTTAAAGTATCCGTAACTTGGTATGTACAATTTGAAGTCGAGTGTAATTAGCACTGATGTGATGAAATAATATTGATTACGTCATGCAGTTCGGTGCAATATTGGATGGTGGCCCATAAGATTTTCGGAGACAGTCCGTTAAGAGGTTGGAGGGCAGGTGTGGAGAAGTTGATACAGATGTGGAGAAGTTGATAGCAGACGTGAGTAGTTGCTCCAATGGTTGATAGAATATTGCCGGACGATGTGTGGAGATGTTGCCTGACAATCATGTTGTAAGCCGGTTGACGGAATATATGTGGTCGGTAGGAGGTTATAGATGTCTGACATCAGTTTATAGATGACTGACATGGGCTGAAAAATATCTGATGCAGAAAATCTGACATCAGTTTATAGATGACTGACATCGGCTAAAAAATATCTGATGCAGAAAGTATAATATGTTCGCGCAAATTCTGCTTTCTGAGTATTTAGACAGATATCAGGAATATCCAGATCTCAGAGGTTTTAAAAATATTCTGGAACTAGACAAAATCCGGTGTGTTCTGATCTCTCCTCATTTGCCCACACAGAGACATCTTGTGAATTTTAGGAGTACCAAAGACCATCTTTCACATGACACCATCATTCATCCCCCTAAAAAACTCTCAGACTAATATTATTGCCAAACCCGCTGACTTACAAAGCACGATCAAAGCAATTCTAAGCACATACCAATGAACGCGGAAGAACAATCCAGAATAGAGATATGTATTTAAAATATTTATTGTAAAAAGTATCGTAATGTGTACATGTGTCAACTATATGATTTTTTCTAAAGTAAAATATCGTTTATACGTAGCACATCCTAACGCCCATTGTTCATCGTCCATTGTCCATTGTCCGCCGTCACAATGGTGACAACTGCCAACCTCCTCGACCATACCCAATCCGGTGAAAGTGGTGCCCTATCAACCCATATTGTCACAACTCTCCAGAACCAGCCATTCGATTCAATAGCATTGATTGATGGGAGCTCACAGATACCATATTTGATGTGAGTGCTTTGGTATTGAGACGCTTAGGGCGCAATTGTTGCCGTGGCGATGCCACGCCATGGAAAGCTGAGGCCCCTCTGGGGTCTCAGCTCGGATTATCGGACCGTTCAGAGTTCAGAGGTCCCCATACTCCTATCTCATCATGGATGAAGTGATATTGCGGTGAGGTGTCATGGTGGACTGCCTAGATCTAAAATATTGCCTGCTTTTTTATCTGATGGTGTGGCGATCGGCCCTAGACTCACACTTTACGATTTTTTTGGGGAACCAAGCGGAGGTGTGGGACGTGACTTGACGCCATTAGATTGTCGCAAATACAGTTAAGGATTTTTAGATTTTTCAAGCCACGTCCAAGGCCATGAGGTGCATAGATAGAGACGACAAACTGCGCCAGTCTTGCATCAGATGAGTGAATTCATTGTCATGGTTCCAGATCAGGGGAGGTTGATTGGTGGCTTGTTGCTATCAAATCACACGGCACGCCGAAAACTAAGCTTCAATCAAACCACAATCAAACTTACGATCTATTCGTACGTAATCAAGAACCAAGGTAAATGTTTTAAGTTAAGCTATCGTACTCTAAATAGTATTCTGACCTTCGTGAAGCTTGTGATGAGAGAGGATATGTATGAATGCATCATAAGCCTCAAGTGCAAGCTTTGTATACACTACCAAGTGAATCACAACCCAAGTTGCTGCTAGACATGAAAAGGCATCAGTAGCATGATGAAGACCCTCAATGGTCGAAAGAAAACAGGCATTACCTGAATGGATTGATCTTTAACTTGCAGCATCAGCTGTATCATGTAGTCATTGATAAATAATGCATGTGGCTCAGCGTGACTCTTGAAATCTAGGGCTGCTAGGGAGTGTAAATTACGAGTGAAAAACTACTTAATTTTTCTTAGTTTGGTCTCGACCATCAAATTCACCAATCACCCCAAGTCTGCATTTACAATGATCAATGAATGCAAAGAACATCACAAGATGGAGTTAATAATAACATTGTGGATGTCGCAAATGAAAAGTTTTCAGAAGAGAATGGGCATTTTGCATATGTTATCATCGTTTGCAGTCGCCTTTCTGGTCGCTCAAGTATCATAGAGGGAGGAGGACGGGGAGGGCGAACACATTTCATTGGCTGGCAACACTGTCCTACAGCACTGTGTCCTGGGATATGATCAATTTTGAGTCTTTATTATTTGTCTCTGTGTGCTTATCCAAGTTGCCTTAAAAACACAAGTACCTAGGGAAAATGCAAAGCGTCTTTGGATAGGCATCTGAAAACGGAAAGCATCTTTAGAATACGCGATACCCAAAAACTTTTTGATACAACGAAATTTTATTATGTAAGAAAGTGCTTAAACGATACAATAATTTGAAAACACAACTACTTTTGAAAATACAAAGCGTCATTGAAAAAATAGACAAAAACACAAAGCGTCATGATTTTGAAAACGCGTTGCTTGTGTTTTTTAGGAAACATGGGTACCCCCACCATTTTTATTTTCAGTGTCTGGCATCATAGCACTCGCACAATAAGAGCATTGGAAACGTTGTAAAATAATGTTCATAATGGAGCAAACCATTTGGGCCAGCTAGTAAGTCAAATGATTAGAGCTGTCTGGCAAAAAATGGTAATCTCCAACATTTGTAAAAATATTTTGGCTCATGCTTACTAAAAATCCTTCGGAAGCTGCTTCTTTGCAGTGCCATCATTACGTCTAAGCAGGCAATGAGAACTCGGAGAACGATCCAAAATAATAATAATAATAATAATAATAACACAGAAAATTTATGCAAATTATATACTACTCTATCTAATATGGCTGAAGCAATAACTTGCGGGGATATCGAGTACTTCCTGGTAATTAACTCTAGTATCCATTCTGTATCTTTTCTCCCAGCTTGGTTCCTCCTATGCCAATGTCATGAGAGCCGGTTCTTCTGAAGCCACCAAGCCAATCATTGCGGTGCCTTTCTCCCCTCGCCCTCCCATGGCATTTTCGAAAGCAGCACTTGCGCTGCTGAGGTCAGAGGCCTCTTGCTCCGTCGCCTCGCCTGATCCCAGATCTACCGTTCCCACTGTGGGGGATGTTGCGCAATTTCTTCTGACTCCGCCTCGGGCAAAATAATTTGTCTGCAACTCATTATCGTCAGACGCACACGTTGCGCGTCCCTCCAAATTCGATGCTGAACAATCCTCGAAAGGGCCCAAGTCCCCGTTCGTTTTAAAATCAGCACGGAACGACAGCTGCTCAGGACCAACGTCAAGATGAACCACGTGATCTTGGTCGTTATCAGAAGGAGCCAAAACCGTGTACCGGACCTCGCCAGCGCTGTCGCCGCCTGACCTCTTAGCCAGGAGCACGGTGCCCGCGATCCGCCGAGCTTCAGCCGGGTCCGGTCGAAAGAAGACGCGGACGCCGGGGGCATACGCCAGCAGGTCCTCGTCGACCAGCGCCGTCGCTCCACCGTCGATCTCGCTGTCCGCCTTGGCGGCTACGCTCCGGATCTCGTAGACGAAGCGACGACGCAGCGAGATGTTCGCCGAGGCGACCACCGCCATTCGGATACGGATTCGGCAAGCCTTCGCTTCCTCCTCGTAGGCGCACACCACCCGGCACCCGGGGGGAAATCGGGTGGCGATCGCTTGGTCTGGGGTCAATTTGATAAGCTTGTCCTCTCCCCCAACCTCGGCACCTCCCGCATTCTTCTGGCTGCCTTCCGTAACGCCGCTGTCACGTAGGAGTAGGTTGTTTGCTGGCGCACCTTCTCTTATGGATTCACGCCCTTCCCCCCCAACGCCGGAACCTTCGGTCTTTCCACCAATGCCGTCAGTGATTTCCCCGCCGCGTTCGTCCTTAGAACCTACGTCCTCTCTTCCTGATTTGCGCCCTCTACCCCCCTCATTGCCTTCGACCTTTTGCCGATCGTTCCCAGCGGCGCTGTTGTTCAGTGAGCCGCCGTTGTCCACATTCTCCGTTCTTCTCTTCCGGGAGGATTCGTTCCACAAGACGTAATATTCGCTGCCCTTCCCCTGCGCCCTTTTCTCAAGCTTCACCCCTTGGACCTTCTCCACGAGATCTTTCAGCTTCCCCTCCTTGGTAAGCGGCTTCCCGTAAAATTGTTTGTATTCTTGGGTAAGTACTCCAAGGCGGAGCACTTTCTTCTCTCTCATGAGTATTGCAATCTCTGAATGCAAAGATGCCCCCGAGCCCGCAGATGCCACTTTCAAGGGAGTACCAGCAAGGTTCACACCTTTGACCGGCTTCCACGAGATGAGCATTATGGTACCCTTTATCTCAACTGCGACGCCGTCAATGCTCTCCAACGTACTTTTAAGTTTCCCAGTATGGACAAGCGCTCTCCCATACGCTTCCTTATACTTCTGCATTAATCTCGCGTTGGTAAGCAGTTTGTTCTGACGGATGATTCTAGCAATCTCCCATGGAGGTGAAACAATTTTGGCAACTCCCGGTGCTGCTTGCTTCTGAGCTACGCCGCCTCCGCAATGGCCAGAAGTTGTCTCTGCCGTCGCTTTCCCCTTCGTCCCGTTCTTCGTCTGTTCATCGGACGGTATCATATAATGAGCGCGGCTTAGATCACGGAGGAAGTACCTTTTCACTCCATTTTTACAATCAATCTCCATCTCGTCTCCGAGCGCTGCCTCGAGGACCTTCCGACTCGGACACGGCGCACAACTGACGGCGGCCGCAAACCCCCGATCGATCTCAGTCATCGTCATGCCCTCGCCCCCCTCGCACCTTCGGCGCAAGAGGGACAAGATCTTCGCCTTCACGTCCTCCGACAGCCTCGGCGTCGAGCGCAGGGCGCTTCCTCCCCCTGCGCTCGGCGCTGCCCTCGCGGTAGGAGCCGTCGCTCCCTCCTCCTCGGCTGCGTAGGGGCGGCGGAGGAAATATCGCCGGACTCCGTCGAAGTCGTCGCGAATTTCCAGCTCTTCCCGGAATGAATCCTCAAAGAGCTTCCGAAGTGGCCGATTCGCTCGCGGCGCTGCTTGGCTGAAGCCCTCGACGTTCTTGCCGAGGAAGTACAAGCTGACGCCGCTGCGCCCCTCGCCGCTCCGGGGAATGAGGGCCTTTATTTTCGCCTTGACATCGGCGGGCATCGGCTGCTGCGCGGCTTCGCCATCACCGACGCTTTGATGCAGCTCTCTCCTTGCAATGGACACACTCTCTCTGTCTCTGGGACGGACCGCTTCGAAGTCACCATGGTCGCCGCGTGCGTCGCCACGGGTGACGTCGTCGCGACGGCCGCCGCCGTTCCCGTCGACATCAGCGCCGAGCTCCACCTTCATTCGCTTGGGCGGCGGCGGCGCCGGAGGCGGACGTCGGAAGATGGAATGGAGCCCGCAACCCCTATCCTCCCTCGCGGAGGAGGCCCCGCCGGCTTGACCGGCGGAGCATGCACCGGTACGAGCCACTCCATTGTCGTCGTCGTACTGGTCGCTCTCTCGCTTGATTTGAACGGCTGCGTTCGATCGATCGCGGCCGTCGCAATCGACGAGGGCGTGGGCGCCGGCTTCGGCGGCGTCCGCGGCTTCAGCACCGCGGAGGGTAGGGGTGTCGCCGCCATGATCCATCGCATGCCGCATCCGAGCTTGGCGTGGGTGGGGACAATTTAATCTTTGAAATACTATAATTACCCCCCCCTTTTGAACCGTTTTTGCAGGGTGTGAATCCTCATAGACTTTTTTTCCCCCGCTGAGTTACGATAGTTGCTAGCAAAAACACGCGATGTCCGACTCCCGACGAGAAAATGACGTCATTTTTCGCCGTTTGTTCGCCAAATAATCTCTCAATACCATTATCGCTTAAGGCGGCGGTGAATTGGATCCGCTCCTAAGTACGTATCATCAATTGTTAGCGGTTGGTCGCGAAATCGGCCTTTGTTCAATCATACGATTCCTATGTATGTTCTACTATTGACGGTCTTCGGCCGAGTCACGCGCTCCGTCCTCTCACGCAAACCACCATGGTAAAAACCGTCCAACGCCGCCGCTACCACGACTGCCGCTAACGTCACATCCACTCGCTGGAGCTCGTCAATTCGCTCGGATATCAACGGTATGGTGGCTCTATTGCCTCTAACCGGTGTAATTGACGAGCTCCAGCGGGTGGAAGCGGCGCGGAACAGGTCCCGAAGATGACGGCGGCGGCGATCTCGTCCGCCGACGACGTTCCGCGCTTGAGACACACAAAGCGACCGCCCAGGATCATCAAGGATGTGTCTGAGCATCGCCTACGCGGGTCAGCATCCGCCGGGGCGGTCACTACCGCCGTCGATCCGTCGGCGCGGGAGGAGGGTGGGGGGGCTGTTTTCATCGTTTTCATCTCTCGGCCGACGAGCGGTTCGCCGGGGCCGATCGCGCGCAACACGCACAAATCTGCCATCTCTCCTGCAGAAGCGCCGGCCCTCCTGTCATTCTGGTACAAAACTACAGGCGTACTCCGATTTTTGAGTACTTACGAAAAATCTAGAAAAAAGATCCAATTCACCGCCGCCTTAATAGATCAAAAATGACAAGGATGATGTGACACCAAGCGCACTGGATCTTCTCTTCTCGGAGTGTCCCGGGCGGGTGGCTGGGAGGATGTGTCAAAGTGGGGTCGTGAGTGGTCGTGACCCCCTGGAGCCTGATCCGTGACAAATCCCAAGCTTCGTGCGAGACATCATGGTAGGTGTCTAGGTAGGTGCAGGGGCTTGGGGCCGACGTGTCATATCACTACAGAACCCGAGTTAAAATCGGCTCATGCGCGATATATATTGAGTCCTACACATGCATCCGTTACGGAACTCCCGCGTGGGTATCTTTGTACTGTTCCACCGTTCGTATCAGTAAAACAAACGCGTCCTACAGAATGCTACGTGTTTTTTTCGCCGCGTTCCGCCTCTCGCCCCGCGCTGCCGCGCTGGGGCACGTCAGGGGCTAATGACTAATGACTATCATTAGCCCCTGGGGCACGTCGCGTCCTCCCCAGTTCATTCTTTGCCTCTTTGCGCCAACCCCCTGGATCCGAGGACACGAACCCAAAGGAACGATGCGCCTCCTCCGCCTCGCCGGCCGCCCCTCGGCGGTCCCCCCGGCGAGGGCGGCTTCCGACGCCTCCTCCTCCTCCCTCCTCGTCGACGCCGCAGGCGCAGCCTCCGCCTCGATCGTCCGACGGACCCTCTCCTCCTCCTCCTCCTCCGCCTCCGCCTCCGCCTCCTCGATCCGGCGGCAGCGTCCCATCTACGTCGCCGCCACCCGCCAACACGCGGGAAAGACCTCCGTCTCCCTCGCGTTAGTGTCGCACTTCGCCCGACGCTTCGGACGATCGAACGTGGGATACATGAAGGCCGTGGGACAGCGGTCGCTGCAGGTGAGACATCTCTAGGCAGGCGGACGACGCATTGGATTGCCTTTATCGGAAGTCGTTTGACAAACGAAAAAATGCGCTCTCGCCCGTTCGCCGAAACACGCACGCAGGTCCACGACGTCGACGGCGACGAGCTCGTGAACATCGACAAGGACGCCAAGCTCATCAAGGATCACTTCCGGCTGGATCACTTGAGGTGAGCGTGCGTGCGCGCTGCTCCTCCCTCGCGACGGAACCGGTCGATGTTCCGGCCGGCGCGACGTCTGAACACGCTTTCTTCTTCTTCGCCGGACCCGTGCGTTTTTTTTCAGATACGCCGACATGAGCCCCGTCTTGATCCCGAGGGGGTACACCAAGGACTACCTCGACGGACTCATCGATCGAGAGGGGCAGTTCGCCGACGTGAGGCGGGCGTACTTGAACATCGTCCAGAGCACCGGCGGCGACAACGGCGGCGGCGGCGGAGGAGGAGGAGGGGGGATCGCCGTCTGCGAGGGCACCGGCCACTGCGGCGTGGGATCCGTCGTGGGAGCGGGGAACGCGCGAGTGGCGGCCGAGCTGGGGGCCGACGTGGTCCTGGTGGCGAACGGCGGCGTCGGGAGGACGTTCGACGAGCTGGAATTGAATCGCAGCTTGTGCTTGGTGAGTCGACGGAAGATGCAGCGGCGTACGAGAGATGGGGAGGAGGGGGGGGGGGGGGGGGAGGCGGCGATGGGCTCGGGCGGGGCCGACAATTACGAGAGGAGAAGAGGTTCGGTGCCGACGTTTCATTGAGGATACCGCCACGTGTGGCATCTCGGCGAGCGTCGCAGACGCACTGGGCGTGCCGCCGAAACCCGCGACCAAGGATACCGTCGCTAAGTGTGGTATCTCGGACGCGATTCGTCTTGTGCAATGTCGCAAGGGAGCTGCGGCGAAAATGTCGCTCGTGGCGAAAATGTCGCTCGTGGCACCAGTCGAGGTCCGGGCATCGCCAGTATTTCGTTCCCATTCCGAGAGTCTGCGTCGTTCGATGGGCGATTCCGCGTAGGCGCGTCGTCGGATGCACCTCGCCAAGATGCGACCTCGGATGCCGTTGGTACGAGGCCCGAAAAGAGCGGAATGCGAACGCATCCTTTGTTACGGCACGTTGGCCCTGGCTCGTCTCGACGGGCTAGGATAGGACGACGGCAACGTGGGCTCGCTTCCAATCGCATGTTTGGAGAATGCCATCGCGGCAACCTGGGCCCTGCGCTCTCCCAAGATCTTTTGAAGCCGTTCCGGGCATGGGTGCCGTGTATGCGAAGCGACTGTGACCATTCGATCTACTTCTCGTGGAACCGAATTCAGAATTGGTCTGGGGCGTGCCGCAGTGTTGATAGGCGTAAGGCACTCTTCTGGAGTCCAACGACCCATGATGTGACCTAGGGATGCCTTTGTCATATGGCCAGAAAAGAGTGGAACGCCATCCTGACTGTTTGTGCGACATCTCAGGCATGACTCATCTAGTAAGGATTGGCAGGCGATGGCAGGGCTTGCTTTCAGATGTTTGGCGCGTGCTCTACTGGCAACCTGGTGGTCTTCTGTGGTCTTTTGGGGCTCAATCCCGCTCGTGGAACCGCTGCCGGGGCCAGAACCATCTGGCATGCTCAACCTGTGCACTCCACCGGCTGCTTTCGTTTGCATCGCTTTCTCGCGGCTATTTACCGCCATTTCACTCGGCTCTCATCGTCCGCTCAGCAATACGGGGTGAACATCGCCGGCGTCATCGTCAATAAGGTAAGGCCCGACAAGTACGACCAGACCCGAGACTACCTCTCCAAGGCCATCGCCCAAATGTGGACCGGTCCCAACGGCGAGCCTGCCCCCCCTCTCCTCGGCGTCGTCCCCGATCGACCGTACCTCGGCTGTCCCGCCCTGGCCGACGTCGAGTCCGCCTTCGGCTCCGTGTTGATCTCGGGGTCCGACCACCGCTACCGCCACTACGACGTGGGATCGAACGTCGAGGGACGCTCGATAGGGATGAGCTTGGTCACCACCGACCTCTCCGCGTTCTTGAGGGCGATGCAGCGGAAGGACGGCGGATCGGAGCGGACCGTGTACGTCTGCCACGTCACCCGGGACGACGTCGTCCTGGGCTTCCTGGGGGAATACCGTCGTCGCGCCAGGAGGGGATTGCCGTTCCAGAGCGCGCTGATCGTGTGCACGGGCGTCGACGACGGGACCGGGGGATGGGAAGACGAGGAGAAAGCCGGGGGGTACTTCGAGGACGACGAAGACGACGTCCAGCTGAGCCCGGAGGTGTGCGAGATGATCGCGGACTGCGGCCCGTCGGGACCTCCGGTCCTCGTGGCCGCGGGATGCTGTCCGTCCGAGGCGGCAAGGAGGATACGGACGATGACGCCCAAGTTCAACGCGAGCGACGAGCGGAGGGTCGCGAGGGCCACGGAGCACTACGAGCCGTACATCGACTTCGACCTGCTGCTGGAGCGGACCTCGGAGGGGACGAGGACGGGGACGGGGGCGGGGAGGACGGCGGCCGTCGTCGCCTAGCTAGAGAGAGGACAGGACGAACGCAGGCGTCTCCTGTGCATGCTACAATATTTCGCTGGGTGCCATGGAAGGAGACGAACTCTTCTTTTGCAGTGGGTAGCGCGGCAGGACGAGCTGAAAGCTGGGGCAGAAACGACTACTTGTGAAAATTTTATGCCCTGAAACGTCTTGGAACTGTACAGAAAACCGGAGCTCAAGCGCACGAAACAACTCCGTTTGGCGTCATCCTCACTCCCCTAAATTGGTCAATTTATCATGGTGAACAGTATTGGGGAATTCGGTTGTGGGGAGGCGGGAAAGAAAAACTCGTACAAGAACAGAATGAGGTCCGAGCGATGAAACCGGAGTTAAAGGGAATTGCTTCTGCATAGCCAAAATAAACGATGAATCCCTTCTCCTGAGTGTTCTTTCATTTTAGCTCTTCTTCTGTTAGAGATCCCAACTCTCTTCTACCTCTGTAAAAGGCAAATCCATTCAACCGTTGTGGTGGTCTCCAAGCGGGCAGACAGTGCCCCGCCTACCGCACGCCTGAGTCTGAGCTTGGTCTGAGTTGATGTCGTATTATTACAGCAAAATAGATATCTAGTCGGTCAGCCAGGAGGTGCGAGGTGTCAGGTTGTGCCAGGTGGCCAGGTGCCAGGTTGTGCCGCGAGCTAGAGTCCTTTGAAAAGAGGGCGTTTTGAGAGGGCTTGAGCGATATTTGCAAGATCATCAAGTATTTAGTCAAATTTTATTGTATTATTTTTGTTTGTAGACGACATGCCCGCTTTTTATTCCGCAGCCTCACAAAAATTCTCCCCCCCTCGTCCGCTCTGGATCTGGCTCTGCTGAGTCCTTCGACGCCAGCCCCGAAGCGCCGATGCACGGGCGTCGGCGGAGCACAGACGACGAAGTGTGGAGCAGCCAGCGTCGTGAAAAATGACCTCCAACGATAGCGGCGCTGACGCCGATGCGTTCGTCTACATGGGGGAACCAGGCCCAGCGGTCCCGAAGGATGTGGTTCGCGTCCGGATCGACCCTTCCGTCGTCGCGATTCCGGCCGAAGCGTTTCAATGCAGGGAAAAAATGGAGGAGGTCGAGCTGCACGAGGGAGTGCAGAAAATCGGGAGAAATGCGTTCCTTTATTGCACAGGGTTGCGTCAAATCAGAATTCCCTCGGCAGTGGAAATAATCTCAGATGGTGCATTCAGAAGATGCCATTCCTTGGCGAGGGTCGATCTCTGCGAAGGGCTCCGAGTGATTTTACCATTTGCATTCCTAAATTGTCCATTTCGGCACATCATAATTCCCTCTTCGGTGAAGAGAATTTGTGCAGGGGCTTTCTATCATGTTCCCCGGTTGTCTTCTCTTACTCTTCCTGATGGTTTGGAGCATTTGGGGGGATGGGCGTTTTCGAGGTTAGAACTCATCCATTTCAGAGTCCCGCCTTTGATCACTTCCATTGAAAAAGAAGTGTTTCGCGAATGCAGCAGCATGTTCTCAGTGGAACTCCCAGAAGCCATCATTGAGATTGGAAGGGGGGCATTTGATGTCTGCACCTCTCTGCGAAATGTTGCCATTCCCCCAAATGCAAACGTGGGTGGGCATAACTTTTCCAGCTGCACCAGCCTGAAAGAGCTGTTTGAGTCTGAATCTGAAATCACCGAGGCATTGAAAGGCAGGTTCGATGGTCTTCCGATCCACAGGGTAATCTATTACCAATCCTACCAGCCCGTGGCTTCGACACTAGATCAATTCGACAGGGCATCTAACATGGGATCTGGTCATCATAGAGCATTGCAAAGAGAGTTGAATCCAACCGGAAACCAGCAGGATTGTCTGGGGATGACCCCCCTTCACATTTTGGCGTGCTCCACCAATCAGAACATTGATTTGTATCGTTTAGTAATAGAGAAGTATCCCGAAAATCTTGTCACCAGAGATCGATGGGGTTCATTACCTCTCCTGTACCTCTTGTGGAGAAATGATATCAATGAAAACATGAAAAGAAGTCCACTTTGGGACATTATCACCCTTTTAATCGAAAGTTACCGATCCACACTCCCACCTTTTGGGCTTGATTGGAGTGAGATGATTAAAGCCTTGGCTTTGGGAAATGCTACAAAAAAAATTATTCAGAACTTTGTTGTCACACAAAGAAGGTTCTTCCCAGACCAAAGCATTGATTGGGTCACTGTTCTCGATCAGCTTGCACAGGACGATATACATTCAAATTGGAGAACATTTTGTGATGTTGTTGGCTGCAGCATCGAGGAGCGCTTGAGAAACATCAGTGTGAAACAGTTGCGTGAAAACTTTGAATTTGAGTTTAATGACATTGCATCTAACTTCACTCCTGACAGAAGAGGCTTACTAGGTGAAATTCAATCCAAACTGACGTATTATGAAGTTGAATGTGATAAATTGAAGGAAGCTACAACTCTGCTTGAGCTTGCACTTTGGAGAGCTAAGATTACAGGATCTGAAGCAAGCACTGGCTTTCTGGGGGAAAACTGCAAAAAGAAAACCAAGATTGATGCTTCTGGGTTTAGGAATGAATGCCGCATCAGGTGTGGAGCCAATCATGTCATCAAGAATGTGATCCCTTTTCTCTTGCCTGAAAGTTTTGATAATCGGCGTAACTAATTTGTCACAGAAGTAATATATTAGGTAAAATGCATTTAGGAATTGAACTCATCTAGTACCTAGAGAAATCAGTAGCGCCTACAATGCCTGGGACGGTTGGACATTTCAATGCATCACATAACTGTCTCAGACCCCTTGACTGTCCGAATGTCCGTCCACATTATCATACGCTGATCCTTTCACTGAAGAGCACCTAAAGATGGTCAAAGTAGCTCAGTTAAGTAAAGTGAGCTTATTGCTACTGCTTGGCCGAGCGCCGTGGTCTCGAACATCATTGCTGCTGCTGCGTAACACCGTTCGTGTGTGGCCGTCAGGTGCTCACTTGATCGTGTGGCCGTGAGTCAACACGCTGGTGCCATATGGCCGCCGACCCGCCAGGGTATGTTCCCCTTGGAACAATACCTCTGCAACATATGCCATCAAGTTTTGCTCTGGTGCAATCAAGTCAATGTCGACGTCCATGGGTACGAGAACGATACTAGAGAAAGACACTATCTTAGTGGCATCCACCACGCTTATCACACCTTACGGGTACCTAACAGGCCATAACTACCTAAGCGGAGGCCAAAAACCACACACATCCTCGTGGACACTCATCTCTCGGTCATTGGCTGCAATGTGCGCCCTGAGGTCCAGCTTTTGCATGCAGACGGCGTCAAGGCTGTACTAATTGTCGGGGCTGGCCTCTGTTTTGAGGGTGACAAAGCTTGTCGTAGTCCCCAGGCTCCATGAGCTCTGACTTCCTTTAGTGTCCTTGCTGTCAGCGTCATGTCCATCTCTGCCTCCATGTTAAATATTGCCGATTCCGCTAAGTTGCAACTTAGCGGAATCGGCAATATTTA
>JALLPA010000867.1:0-15780 GCA_036939895.1 Thalassiosira exigua
TAAAAATGACGGTTTTTGAGTTCTGCTCTAAAATCCTCCTCGCGCAGGGTCTGGACGCCAAACTATATCTATGTGTATCCACAGTATGAGGTACGATATTCTTCAACATATGATGCTTGTAGAGTTGTGAAAGGTGGTTCAAACAACAGCTCTTTTTTAACTTTGCAAAGTGATCAACATTTGAAAAAAAACAGTGTTTAAAATGTTGCAAAATGCTTGATTTATTAGAAATTTGCAAAAGTTCTATCTGTTTGCAGAAAAATATGAAATGTCGAGTTTTCGGGTACTGAATATGACGATATCAACTATGATACGTCAAGGCATGGCCGGCCGGGGGGAGGGGGGATAGCTAGCGAGCGGGTTGTCTATGGTGATGGTTGGGAGTTTGCTTTTACTTTTACTTAAGGTCAGGACTCCCGACTTCAGATACGTAGCAATGAGCCAAATAGCTCCCTGTCAGCCTTAGTATGAAAGACTGCATATCTAGAGAGTCATGATGCTCTCTCTAAGAGACACAGAGATAGGAGGATAAGCCAAAACTAATGATGCACAGAAAGCCCACTCTGCTCACCTACTTGCCAGAAAATGATATGCGTTATTACTCAATATTGATGATTTATACCGTCATTACACAACATTACTGTTCCAAGCCAAACCCCATCAATTACTCTCCAAACTTCAAAATGTAGGGTGGACCAGGAATGCTAATGATTACCATGTAACCCCCTGGTTGCATTTCTGACTAATGTTATTTGATCATGGGGAGCCTGCTGGCTACCTATGTTGAGAATTGATGATGGGGAGAGTGAAGGTAATATAGTGGATCATTTGTGGTGATCAGCCAGGGAGGGGGGAGGAGGTAGTTAGGGGGGTGTTCATGGTGGATGATTGGGAGACATGTTGTCATCCCAGCTCATTTTTGACAGCGGATGGTTGAATTCCTATGTAGAGTAGGAATTCATAGCACACTTGGAAACCTATGGTGAAAATTCTATTTAGGCAATTTTTTGGTCCACTGAAGAATACGTTACACTATATATTCAGTAAAAAAAGATAATGATTTCACGTGTAAACCATTAATTGTACGATGCCTATAGTTTTGATGGTTTTCCAAGTTGTTTACCATGGTCATGGCCAACCACCCGTCCGTCTGACGGAAATGAATGCATAGCATTGGTCATGGCTCCTATCCACTGCTCCCAACAACAAAAGCATTGCCCTACATTGCTGGGAGCTGACTATTTTTCTGCCGGAATTGGTGGAGCACAAGTACCTCTATAAAATTAGTTGCACCCCAGCGATAGTAGATGAAATCGATGTGTCGTGTGCGTTGGAAACGGTGCGTCTGCACTGTGAGGTAGTACGAATGTGCTGGCAGCATTCATCGTTCAGCAAACTCAATGCCAGTGATGAAGGTATGGTAGTCGCCACACAGTGTCACCATCTAACACCAGGGCGATATTAACTTCTAAAGATGACCAGTTATGATTAAATTGTGATTATTAATCTAGTAGTTTTGTGTCCAACATTTCAGCAGCCCGGACATCCTCTCCCAACAACCCACTGATCCGAATCAATAGCTAAAAATGTCATCAGCTATCAAACCATGTGCCAGGGGGGTTATCAGGGTGGCATCAGGCTGCAGCACAGACTTTGGCACGACGGACACCATGGTTTTGCTTTCGTCTCGTCTTGTTGCGTCACGTGTCGTCGGTTGTATGTTGTGTTGTGAGAGTGGCCGTGATTTTATTCACCTAATCTACAATAGAATTAGCAAATATAAAGAGATTCGACTGGTCAGCATCTTCCAGTTTTCACACCGTATAGCGTGGCTCGGTTGCCGTCAATGTTGACTTCCAAAGAAATATCCCAATCCTCTTCATGGGGATTGAGACGCCATCTTGACATTTGTGATCGGCAGAGTTCACGGGGTAGGAGGGGGTAGAGAATGCAGGTCAATTTTGGTGGTCGATTTATCTAGGTACATATCTAGCAAGAGAGAGAGTTTTTTCGTTGCTCATTGGTCATGAAGTTCAGTATGTACGTAAATGACATAGGATGACAACATGTCGGGAGTTTGTTTTTACTTGTGGTCCGGACTTCAGTAGGGGTGGCAACAGCAAGATCACCTAGAAAAATATTTTCTTCAAATTACTCAAAACGGTTGTATTGGTTTTCAAACATGCTAATTAAGATGGAGCTAAACTTTTTTTGAATTTTTTGACTAGAGGCCCTCTAACATGCACTCGTAAGCCGATGTATGTGTTATCTAGCGGATCCCATGCTATTTCACCCATTTTCTAAACATCCCCTGTGAGTTATGCCACCAGACCAACTGGGTCCCACTTTGATGTCATGAAAGTTTGGTTGAAAAATATTAGTGGGATCATCTCCGTTTGGGGCCTAAACGTACGGTTTCAGGGGTGGGTACATACCTACTTAGTTGGCAATGTCCCCGACACATCCTGGACGTGTCCGTTGGACGCCTCAATTTCTGTCCGTTGGACGCCTCAGTTTCCCTATTTTAACCGTGGACACCAAAAAAGGGGGACACACTGGTAAAATGGACACACAAATCACGTGTCCACTTCCACGTCCCCAGTTTTCAGTCACAGTCTGTGCATGAAATGACGGGGAGGCTGAAATTTGGTTGGTATCTGTGCTAAGGAAGTGCTCAGTGAGGAGTCATTCCCTAATGGTGATATGGCCTTCGAGATGATTGTAGACACACATCAGCAAGGGCACATCTGCATCATTCTTGCTGATGAAAACAATCATGGTAGTTGATTAGGTCATTTATCGTTTGCTATCACTTGCAACCGCGCCAGCGGCGGCGGCAGCAGGGCTTGAAGGGATAGCCTCAAGACCGGAGGAGGGGACGTCGCCGTCGTCGACGCCGGCGCTGTGCTGGGAGACCTCTGCTTTGGATACATTTTTAGGGCGATTGGACCCCCCCTTCCAAAAATCCGGCAATGTACGCGCACGCCGAATGCATGCCCCCGTGCGACTACATTGGCGGATTCTACAAAGGNCACGCCGAATGCATGCCCCCGTGCGCGTACATCGGCGGATTCTACAAAGGAGTCGGATCAATATCGGCAGACTGTATACAAGGGGGCGAGCTAGGGCGGATCGGTGATAGGGTCGATGAGCGATCCAACGCAAAGCGGCGGAAAACGGCGGTCACGAATGTGGTCCCGCGAGGCGGGGAGAATAGTTTTTTTTGCGCTGACGGCCAGACGAAAAAAAGCAAAATTGGCAGGAAGGCGCTCGCGCGCGTGTGCACGCATACCAGTGCCACCCCTACTATCAAAAGTTGTTTATCTCTTGTAGCTAGGACGGCATCCTGTCTAAACGCTATCAAAGCCGATGCGACCAATCCATCCAAAATGCTGAGTCATTTGTCTTTGGCGGAGAAGTGTCTCGACTTCGCCTCCAAATCTGCCAACGTGAGACTGGAAGCGATGTCGAAAGCAGCCAACAACACGAAAGCCAAGAAGCAAGCCAAACAGTCTCACCGCAACCTTTCTAGGCAAGAACTGCTTGATCAGCAAGATCGTGATCTTCAAATGGAGGCAGGCATGAAGATGTATCCTAGGAGGGTTCTCGAGCTGGCCATGAAGCAGACGAAGGAGTTCGTAGGAGGTACTAAACGCACCTCGCCGGTTCGGCGAATCGTCAGAACCTGCGCTCCAGCCACGAAAAAGGTCAAAACCATCTCCTTCCAATGAGATTCGTCTTCCTCGACAGGCAGACGGCCGGATAGTGTACCGGCCGCAAGAAGCCATCGATATCATCGTCGGTGTCGAGGCGAATCCTCGTTCCTCGTGCCGACCGCTCGTACATCCGTCGATTAAAAGAGAAGATTGTCGAATCTTCGCGGGTGCCTGTTTCCGTCTCGCAGTTGAATCGGCTAGTGAAGGCTCACGGTGGACCTGGAAAGACTCCAGCAAATAGTACGTGGAACGTTAAGGATAGAGCTGGAATTATCTCAATAGACGAGCTCTACGAATAGTACAAAGAGCACTCGAAGAGAAACGGCCTCGGTTGGAGCTACAATCATACCAAGGATTCTCTCGAAAAGGCCATCAAAAAGACACTCGTAGCTGAAGGCAAATATACATCTAGGCTCAAACCTCCAGCAAAATGTACAGTTGATGCCTACTACTCGTCGCTCATGAGTAAGGCGGGAATCTCGGAGCGAGCGTTCACATTTCAAAAGGAGAGGGATGGACTTACAGAAGGACAGCTGAGCAAGAAGGAGCGATCGTGGATATTTCTTGTCGCAAAAGTAATGCCCAAACCTGTTTTGCTAGTCCCCATGCCAGATCCGGAAGAAGATGCTGATGCGGAAGAGGACGCTCCATCCACATCCATCTCGCGGAATCTCATTGTTTCTGTGTCTCGCGCGATGGACTTGGCTGACCATCCGTTCATGTGCAATGCCAACATGGTTCAAGAGCTGGCCGCAGCTCTCAAAGGTTGTCAGGTGCACGAAACGGTTCACGATGGGATGATAAAAGAAGTGAATGCACCGATGAAAAGCATTCCTCAGAGACTGCAAAAATTGGCGATGACGTACCCGAATCACGTTTGTCACAGCTGGACTTTTGCAGCTTTCCGCGACAACATCCATTATCTTTCTTAGATCGTCACGCTCCTTTGCCAGGTGATTAAGAATGATGACCTAGCAAGGCCGGGATCGTGCTTGCTGAAGGCTGCTGCGATGGCATACTTCTCGCGGCCGCTCTTGAACGACGACGGCGACGAAAGGCATCTCCAAGGCGTCGAGTTGTACCACGACGAGCAGACAGGCTCTTTTCGGCTCGCTGCGACCACGCACGGCAAAGACAGTTTGTTTGAGAAGAGGCACAAAGAAGATGCGAAGAAAGCAAAACACGCAGAAATTACATCTCAGCTCACACGTTTGTATCCTGAAAAAGAGCCGGCACTTGCAGAACAGGGTGGAGGATTCGACGGATTGTTCGGCGACCTTGAGCTTCTGATCGGGGTAGGCTTCGACCCCAAATCCGACAGCAGCTGCCTCACCCGTACCGACGGCGGCGTCTTTGTTTGGAGCGATAGAACAATGAAGTAACTTGGTGAGTCGGGGGTCTCGGGGACGCTGGAGGAGAAGCAGCTAAAACTTGTTTGGGGAATGTTCGAATTAATGTACTCACTGATGATAGACGAGAGGGACCGAATCGTCGAGGCGACGCCCTTTCATCAATTTCTGGGGCCGCTGAACATAAGTTAATAGAGCAACCCCCCCTGATCCCGACTTGATGTCTTAAGATCGCCGCGCCGCAGGGCGCTTGGCGACGGGCGCGCGCGGGCGTGACGGGTCCTGAGCAAAGACGGGGAGCCGGCCACGGTCTTGACGTCGGCGGACGCGAACGATCGTGACCGCGAGCCTCACCGGGACGGTGGCATGGTGCGGAGAGGTGCGGGGCAAGGGGCGCTCTGTTTGTGTGTGATGTCATGTGATCGTGAAGTTGGATCCCCTCTCCAGTTGGAAAGCTTTGGACACCAAGGCTGACGAAGGTAGGTAGGGGATTGGAACGATCCGACGACCGATGGGGACGGATAACGTGTAAATAATGGGAACAAAAACTCCAAAAATGTTTTTTTCAATTTTTTCGCCGAGCGCGGCGAATGCGCTCGAGCGCGTTTTGTCTCGTTCTCTAGATTACATTGATTTTTTCCGGCAGGATAGCTTCGTATCGTACCATACATACATACGTTTCTGTTCGTTTATCATATCGCCAAAACAGTTATCACTGCATCATCGCTAAAATGTTGAACACGGAACAACAATAAGAACCTGCGAGGACCAAAAGGTGCAGGCTTCCCAGTTCCCCTTTTAAACAACTCTGACCTTCTAACGAAGCTCGGATACATAAAATTAAAACGGGCCCCTGTGCTGCAGCGGCGGCAGCCGCCTTTCATTATTTTTCTATCATGGCCGCCGTCAACAACCACCTATCGTAGGTCGTATTGTACCAAAGTACTCCACATTGTTCCCATGTGTAGCAACTCTTGTAGTATGGGAGATATAGGCAATCTGAAATCGGTGAGGAAAAAGGTGGGATATTCAATGCGATATCAGTCCTGCCTCAAACACTAAGTCAAACTCTTAGGCGCGGTTCAATCGCCACGAAGATGCAATAATTTGTCGAACCAAATTCATGTTGCTCATTTCTCCATATCTGCTAACAACACGTGTCAAACTCCACTTGAAAAAGGGATCAATGGGGGGCGTTTCTATTGTCCTCCTTAAGTAGAGTAGGATGCCAGCGGCCCG
Organism: Thalassiosira exigua; assembly: GCA_036939895.1. Lineage (NCBI taxonomy): Eukaryota > Bacillariophyta > Thalassiosirophyceae > Thalassiosirales > Thalassiosiraceae > Thalassiosira > Thalassiosira exigua. Next base: position 6,305 of record JALLPA010000867.1, read on the forward strand.
CATGGTCAAAATGTTGTGCATGGTTTGTATGGTGAAGTTAGTGGATTGGCGATGAAAAAAAATAATGCGAACCCTTCTTGCACTGAGGCAAAAAGTCAGGGGGCAAGTGTGCATGGACGGGCCCACAGAAAAAGGTCATTCATAGTTTTAGCCATTCATATCTTATTTTTCCATATAGAAATAAGTGTTGTCCCTTTGTCAAACCGGTCTTCATACACATTGCCACAATCTTCTTTACACGACGTAGAAACCTTAGTATTATCACCACACTCTATTGGTACCTACTTACAATCAAAAGTAAAAAATATCATTTTTTATCGCTAACTATTCGCACATGAACAACAACACAAACCCGCGACGACAAAAGTGGTCGGTCTTCCCATCTCAATTCCCTTTTAAACAGCTCTAACCTTCTTTTGAAGTTTGGATTTTTGTAAGCGGCGCGAGATTGAAAGGGGTAGTGGTTAAATGTACCCCCCAACTCCTATTGACCGAGGGACTTGTAAGTTATCAGAACTAAAGATGGTTGCCAGATTTAGATATGCATAGCTGGATGGAGGTGTTCTCACCGACTTATAGGCACGATTTCGAATTATATTACCTATGCTGCCAGAGCATAAGAGAGTGAGAGCTGTGATAGCTCCCTCTCTTGACATGCATTCGGGAGTTTCGCCATTCGAGCTAGAAGTCTTTTCTAGCATTTGTTCCAGACCAAGTTCCAGGTGGAAGCTGGTAATTACATCACCAATACCCACCGTTTTGTTCTGTTTCAGCCAGCTCAGAGTTTCCACTCCACATCTGCATGTCTCAGAATTGGTGCTCCTTAATGGCTTACTCTAAAGTAATCTCTTCTCACAATCCCCGAATGTGGCCATCAGCTTTTGCTTCAGTCGCTCTCTTTTGTGGTGCTCCATGAGTTGCAACGAGCTTTCTTCAAAGCCTTAATCCAGACCAATCAACGCCGAAACCTTCATTGAGATTGACCTTCAAGGGGCCTTTCACCACCAGAAATTTCAAGACAACCTCACCAATATCAGCAGCTTGACCTTTCACGTCCCTGAGGTTACTCTTCTCCCCGCCGACCGCCTTTCGTGTTGTGATTGCCGTGTTATACGTCTTCCAGGCCAGTGTAGCCTGTGTTTAGGCCCCCTGACTCGCACATCTCCCGGTTGCGTCATCTGCTCCCCTTTCGCCCTCGAGCTTGAAACGCTTGCGCGTTGGACGCGCAATTCACACCGCGAGTTCCTCCAAAATCGCCGTCTTCAGCGCCTCTGCCGAAAATACAAGCCGCAAGTCATTCGTCACATCAAGCTTTCGTGGGACCAGGTTGCCCAAGTACAACTGCTTCTATCTGGGATCCGTGCCTCTTTAGTGCCCCAAGGTCCGAGTAACGCCTCTGTTACAAGTGTTACCGCCCTCTTGTTGGCTGAACATCGGCTCGCCTCCTCCTGGTACAAGAAGCTATTCGAATTTCAACTTGCTGCCACCATCCGCGGCATCCTGCACCATGTCAACGCCTAATCCCCGCTCTCCCCCTCCCCCCGGGTCCCAGCCGGATGTCCAACGCTCGCTCTTCATGCCGGGCGGAGATGTGCCAAGTGTCGATGTGTGCGTGGAGTGAGGGGTCGCCAGTCGCCAGTCTGGTCGTCACTCGCATCCGCGTCTTTTTTCCCGTGCTTTTTGCGTGCTTCATTAGCAATATTGAGATCCTTTCCAAAATTGCCCAACAACAAAGTTAATAATACCTACGTAGAGAGGTGTGTATAATCACTTCGCTTTGCCAACAACAAAAACGGCGACTGAGGGGGGATTGTTTCTTCCAAGATGGTCCAAACATCAAAATGAAGGGAACGGCTATTCCAGATTTCGACAAGCAAAAAACTTACCTAAAATAATGAAAAAATGACGGTTTCGGTACTGTTCCGGTCACCAATTTCATCCGGTGTCAATCTTTAGTTTCTGTTCCGGACACTGATTTTTTCACATAATAAGGTTCTGTTCCATCATAATTTTAGGTTATGGAATCAGACGAAGAAATGGTAAAATACGATAGTTTAGATTCTGATACATACGTAAAAGGTAGAGATTCGTGTTTGTACTGGCGACAGTCACAAGGACAGTGCGCCCGTGCCTGTCAGCATCTCTCGAAGGCCTCTGCCCCATGCAGTAGGCCGCTCGGCCTGCGCACCGGCGCAGGTCGTGAGGACAGTGCACTCGTGCCTATCAGCGTCTCTTGAAGGCATCGCGCGTGTGTGATGGCCGCTCGACCTGCCGCACTGACGGCGGCCGTGAGGACACTGCGCTTGCACCTGTCAGCGTATCCTGTAGGCCCCTGCCCCAAGCGGCTGGCTGCCTGGCCTGTGCACCGGCACAGGTCGGGGAGACAGTGTGGCTGAGCCTGTCGGCGTTGCTTCTAGTTACCGTTTTCCTGTCGGCCCCTGTCCCCTATCATGGAGCTCACACGTCCCGCACGCCGCTGCCGCCCAACCAGGCCACACCATCCATGCCCAAGTACACGGAGTCCTACTCGGGGCCTCCGAACAAAGACACCTACAACTTGGACGTGTTAGTGAAACCCATCGAGGTCAGGATGGGCGCCTTGGCCTCTCGCTACACCTCGGCCATCGCATGGATCAGCAACTCCAACCTCTGGCTGCAGTACCCCTACAGACCGCACACCTTGTTGGATAAGTCCGACAGGACCCTCCGACACATCGTGGGCTCCCTCTACGACCGCACGGACAGCCTGGAGGGCATGGGGATGCTCCCGGCCGAGGCGATGGGCTACGCCTCCCGCCTCGTACGTACCGCCCAGCCGGGCCCCATACAAAAAAAGCCGATGGTTTGGTCGTGTCTAGTTGTGTGGTGTGCGTACTTAAAAAGGTTATTTCCCCAGGACCCACGGAGCTTGATATTTTTTAAAAGAATACGGAAATCGGAATTCAGACCATCACGAGAAAACTATCTCGTTTCCAACTTACTAATTTTGACCATTGCTGACATGTCTTTTATGACTATAATAGCTTTTAGTAAACTAAAAAGACATATTAATGCGTCGTATCAATGTCGTATCGATTTTGAATTGTTATGTAATTCCTTTAATAGCCATTTATGGTAGGAGATAGCTGAAGTCTTTCCCATCTTGTGCCGCCATATTTTCGCTTTCTCTTGCCAAAATTTGAATGTGTGTATCGTTTCGCTTTCATGTGGTTCGACCGTTGTTTGAGGGCGCTACCGTGGACGGACGAAACTTCGTACCTACTCCTAGGTAGGTATTGTACTTCGGGTCATGCATCCACACGAAACTAACCGCAGTGCGCGGGCGGCGCGCTAAGTAAGTACCTATCGTAAGTACGATACAACCAAAGAAGCAACAGGGCAAAAAAACAGCAACATGATTCGTCATGACTGCGACATCGCACATGATGTGGATGTCGCCCGCCCCCCAAAGCAACACGACCATGGCCGATTGAGACGACGGCGGAACTCATGAAGGTGCATGACCTCGTCCTCAACCAGCATCGGAGGCCGAATCGATGGGAAATCGCACCAGGAGAATAGAAGCCGGTAAGCAACGTCGTGGGTCGTGGGCCATCGAAAGCAGCGGCGGGGGCCGGGGCGCTCCGGACATACGAGAGAGTGTGCCGGGCGCGTGCTGACCCATCCGACGACGCGGCGCCCTTCTCCTCCGTCGATTTCCTGGTCTCACCTCTCCCCTCCCATCGTGCCATGACTTTCTCGATTCTCGAACGCGATGCCACCGTGGAAATGGTGATGGTGACATACGCTCGCCATGGCCATTTTTGTCCACGGCGGCGCCCACGGCGATCATCACCTGCCCTCACCGAAATCATCCGCCTTCGCCGCGGCGAAAACCCAACTTCTTTGCCCTCAATCCAATCCATCCGTGAAATATCCAGAGTTCGACCGTGGGATACCCGCCTCCCCCAACAAGACCGCTGCCGAGTCGCGAAGGTCCTCACACATGCATCGCGTGGGACGCCGCCGTCGTTCCCCGGCACTGGCACATGAACCGTTGGACGGAAAAGGCCACTCGATTTCGTCGATCTGGGAGGCAAGTCGGCAATGTGCATTGCGCAGAGTTCACCCCAACTCAATAATTCAACTGAACCAATCTGGTTGAACTATGTTTTATGGCATCGTCTCACATTTTGTCCTCGATCGACGACCTCGCCTCCCCTTCTCAGGGAAGGTCCATGGAGGGCGGGCGGCGGAACCGCCCCATTGACCCGCCGAACGAGCGAGGGGGGGAGGAAGGGGAGGGTGGGACCGCCGGAGCGGCCAGCATGCCCAAGGACGACCAGCGGGACGAGGGAGGGAGCCCGCAAGACCAGCAGCAGCAGCAGCAGCACCAGCCGGGGCCGTATCAGGCGGCGCCGGCGCAGTGGCAGCCGCAGCAATGGCAACATCAACAGCAATCGCAACAGCAGCAATATCAACAGCCGCAGCATGTGCAACACGAGCAGCAACCTCAGCAGCAGAACCCCTACCAGCCGCAGCACCGCTCGACGCCCCAGACCCCCGCCCAGTACTACGGCGCCGGCTCGGGCGGGACCGGAGGCGGCGGGAGCGACCACCCCCCTTCCTCCTCCCTGTGGGGCCAAGGCCCGACCTACTCGGGGGGGTCCACCTACGGTCAGACCCCGGGGACCGCCACGCCGGGCTTCGGCGGCCAGACCCCCCTGACGGCCGCATCGTTCGGGTCCCGCCAGTCTTCCGGCGGCGCGGGGGAGCAGGGGGGGTACCGCCCCGCTGCTGCGGGGGGGCTGCAGCCCACCCCCATCGTCCCCCGCGCCGGACCGGCGCAGGGAGGGGCGGGAGGAGGAGGAGGTCCGTACCCCACCCCGGTCCACCAGCCGCCGCGTCCCACCCTCGGGACGACCGCGGCCCGTCCCTCGGCCGAGCCGTCCCGCCGCCCCTCGACGAAGCGGCGGAAGCTCGAGGCGGTGCCCGAGGAGGCGGAGGACCCGTCCATGCTCCGGTACGAGAGCCGGCCGGGGATGGACCGGAGCCCGATGGCCTCGGACCCGGGGGGCGACGGGCCGGGGACGAAGCGCGGACGGGCGGAGTCGGAGGCGTCCGGGGCGGTCGGCCCGACGGGTCCCCCGGCCCCGCTCCACCGCGACCCGACGGCGGGTGGAGCGGGGCCGGCCCCCCTGGCACAGCACGGCGCCCAGGGCCCGCCCCCCGTCCTCCGGGAGTTCCCCTTCGTCTTCGACGGGTACGCCGCGTGGGTCTGCCGGCACTGCCAGCACGTGCCCCCGTACTACCGCGGGACGAACTACGTCTGGCAGGCGCCGGACCCGCCTCCCAACCGCTTCGTCGATTTGCACCTCGGGTTCTGCCCGGGGTTGAACCCGCAGAACTTGCCGCCTCCCGCGCGGGAGCAGCCTCGGGCCGCGGCGGGGATGCCGCAGCCGCTGGGGACGGTCCAGTCGCAGGAGGGCGGGTACCCGATGCAGTCGGCGATGATGCAGCCGCAGCAGGGCCAGTGGCAGATGCAGGAGTCGCCGTCGCAGCACCAGCACGCGTCTGCCCCGGGAGCCGCCGCGCCCGATCCGCCCGGGCAGGGAGAGGGCGGCGACAAGGGCGGCGGCGGGGGGCAGCAACCCCATGGGGGCCCCCGGGGGGCCCCGGGGGCCATGTCGTGGCACTCGTACCAAGGAGGGGTCGGCGCCGGGTCCGGCCCGTACGGGGGCGGGGGGCCCCACCAGTACGGCGGCGCGTACCCGTTCGGTCAGGGGATGATGGGTCCGGGGGGCGCCGGCCCGGCCGCCCACGCGGCCCACTACCCGCAGCAGCTGCAGCCCCACGGCGCGACGTCGCCGCCCAAGCCGAAGCGCAAGAGCTCCGGGACCAAGGTGTCGCCCAAGGGTCGCCACACCGACGACGCCACGTACCGGGCCGCGATCGACTTCCTCACGACGAAGTCGGCCGAGCTCGCGCCGCCCGCGGACCCCTCCGGCTCCGACACCGGCCGGACCCTCGTAGAGCGCGCCGACGCCGACCTCCTCACCGACTACCTCTACCACATGATGCGGCAGCTCGTTGTCTGCCGTTTCTCCGAGCGCGATCGCAAGACCCGGGGGGGGAAGCGCGAGGGCATCGCGCTGGGGTACGGCGGCCTCCAGTGCCTCCACTGCCTCGAGCGCCCCTCGGCGCGCAAGTTCTTCTGGAGCAGCGTGGACCGGCTGTCGAACAGCTTCGCGGAGATCCCGGGGCACGTGCTCAAGTGTCGGCACTGCCCCGCGGACGTCCGGGATGCGCTTCTGGCGCTGAAAGGACGGCATCCGGATCAGATGCAGATGTTGCCCCGGGGTAGTCAGAAGGTGTTCTTTCGCCGGATGTGGCGGAGGCTCCACGACGGCGACGCGGGGGCCGCGGGGGCGGGAGCAGCTGTCGCGGCGACGCTGGAGCGACCGGGGACGGCCGCCGCGGAGGACCCGCCGCCTGCGGTGACCCTGAAGTCCCCCGACCTCGCGTCGAACGCCGCGGCGAACTTGCTGCGGAGGTCTTCCGTGGATCCCGAGGCGCGACGGGACGGAAGTCCGTCCGAGGAGAGAGTCGGCGACACCGGAGAGCCGAAGCAAGGTCAGTCGCCGTCCGAGACGTCGCGTAGGGTCCTCCTGGCCATCCCCGAGGACAAGGACTGGCTCTCCGACACGGACTGCTTCGTCCGCTCCAATGTCGAGGTCTTCGGCGCCCGCCAGGACGACGTGGACCAAGCCGCGGCCGACCGCAAGTACCCCATCCTCGTCGGCCAGGTGGGCATCCGCTGCATCCACTGCGCGGCCGTGCCCGGCGGCGCGCGGGGCGCCGCCGTCTCGTACCCCTACTCCGTCAGCGGCATCTACGAGTCCGTGCGCGAGTTCCAGCGGCTGCACTTGGACTCGTGCCCCAACGTGTCTCAGGAACTGCGCGCGGCGTCCGAGAAGCTCGCGAAGAAGTCCGCGAGCCTCAGCTCCGTGCTGCGGCGGTATTACGTCCAGGCCGCGCGGGCGCTGGGGCTTCACGACACCCACGACGGGGGCATCCGGGCGGGGGGGACGCCGGTGCCCATGTCCACGGCCGGGTTTCAGACCCCTGCGTCTCGGTTCCGGCCCACAGAGGCGGGGATCGCTAGCCGGGAGCCGCCCGGCAGCGTGGCAGACCGCGATCGGGACCCTCCCGACGAAGATCGCAAGCCGGAGGCGTCGCAGCTCGTCAAAAAGCAAGAGGCGGGACAAAAGTTGCCACGAGACATCCCCGCGAAGGAAGAACAAGGCTACTTGGAGGATAAGCCAGATGCCCCTGGAATGCACGACGTACCTGGGACCCAGGATGCGCCAGGAGAGAGGGCCGAGGCTATCACTCGCAAGGAGAATGAGGATGCGCCGGGAGAAGGGGCCGGAGATACTGCTGCTGTTTGACAAAGGCCGCCATGAGGAAAGGGCAATCACACATGGTGTCCCAATTGCATGAATGAGTTATAGTGAAGATGCTGTCTTAGCTGCAAAGCAGCCCTCGAGGGAAAAGTTCCACTGGAGAGCGGTTTTGGGGTAACAATGAGACTTGTCCGAAAGCATCTCACTCAAATGTGTGCTGAAAGCCACCAGGGCCGCGCAAGATTGAGCTTTCATGAATCTGGATGGGGAGGAATGTCGTCTATATATCGTCGTTTTTGCAATGATTCTTCCCATCCCGCGGCCCGAGTCATCGTTTGTTTGTTAGTTTCGTTGTGCGATATTTCATACCTCGGAGGTACTTGCACAAAGCGTTCATGTTGATGCCTGATTTATAAGTTGCTGCATAATAATTTCAATTGAAGAGAAATAAATCGTTGATTGCATGCTGATTTTGTAAGGTTACCTAGAGTTCTTAAGTAGCGCCATTGGGCTGATAGAGATCGCCAGAGACCCGTGGATGGTCCACTGTGGAGATGACTCTAGAGACACCGGGGTACGAGCTAATAATACAACTCTTAACGCACCAACAAGCAAGTTATCAACAACGCAACTGACCAGGGCCAGATTATATCTTGGCAACAACTCCTGGGCACACAATAAAGAACTGAGAAACATATCACAGGAGAAGGACATCTGCGGCTCAATTGTTGGTGAGATTCCAAGTAAATCATCTTATTTCGACGCATGTATGGTTGTAAATGCATGCCTCCTGCGCGGTGAGTCCGTTTAAACCCTTTTGCATGCTTTGCCCCATCAATGCAGAATTATTGTACATAGCTTATTCAGAGCGCACTCAAATAGCTGTAGGCAGTACACAAAATATGATTTGCATACCATACGATACATCAAAAAGGCATAATGCTAGAAACGTGCTTCCAGCCCATGCCACCACGATGTCAAGCAAGCACTTTTTGGCCCAACTTATTGCCCCATCCAACCAAGCATACAACATCATTTTTTGCCGTTCAAAACGGGACACTCATTGAGATAATTGTGAATTGTTTCGCGTGGAACTCCTAGCATCGCCCAATATGTCATTGAGTTCAACAGACATTTCAAACAGCTGACAATCTCCTTCATTCTTCACGTTGAAGCTCGCTGTCTTTGCCTTTGCCGCTTGAATGTGTTTCTAGTTACCGCAGCCAGAAGAATGTGAGATTGTCCAAGGTCGCAAAGATTTGACACTGCAGCAGATAGAAAATTTCATACCTGAACAACCTCCATCACATCCCGTTGAAGAGCCTCCATGTCCACCCCCTCCAAAAGGTGTGTCCCCCGCTGAGCCGCCAATATCACGCTGAGGCGTTCCTTGGCCACGGACCGGGACGCCGTGGCGGCCGGCGCAGACGTCCTCCCACCGATGAGCTTTCCGATTTTGTTTAGGAAGGACATGACACGGCCTCTGACCACTGATCAGATGGATTCCTCACGACGATGAAACAATTCCAGCAATGCGATCGACTTTGATCTACGACGGATGAGAACGATTGTCTTCAAGTGCGAGGGCGCCCCCACAGAGCTATGGAGCTGCCAGACTTATACGATACTCCTACGAAGAGGGATCAGAGGAGACTTCGCTACAGCGCGCCACGGTGACGACGACGGCGGCGGCGGCGGCGGCGGCGGCGGCGGGGTCAAACGGGCACGGCGGCGGTGGCGGTGGCGGTGGGCGGTGGCGGTGGCAATGGCAGGGCAATGGCATTGTATCTGAAACTACAGAAAGAGGGCAAACCTACACACCAGTGATACCTACCAGCGACAATGTAGCGCGTGCTTACCATAAGTATCTATCGCGCGCGCGTTGAATAAGTACGATAAAAACAATCTCAAATCGAAAATTAGGAGGGCAACCATGCTGCCCGCTAAAACTAACAGACAGCGGCGCGCGGCAACGCAACGGCAACCACACTTGACCAAGAGTTTCTTGGTGTTTAAGCTTCGTGGTTGGGTAGATATTAGGGTTTTTTGGCACGGGTAGGATATTTTCAGGCTTGCCCTGGAAACTCTTGG
>JALLPA010000868.1:0-12721 GCA_036939895.1 Thalassiosira exigua
TGATTTCTTCCTGCCGACGGGTGAGTGAGCTTCGTCGCCGGTAATTTTAGGGAATGGGATGCAACTTACCAGCAATTCGTCAACGGACGGGAGCACGGCACTCTTTAGAAGGTGCGGTCTGACCCACTTATTGAAGCAGAACCATGGATACCTAGTCTCAGTTGGAATAAGAGGAGGAAGGTAGGTATGGGTAGTACCTGGCGACGACAAAATCATACTCATTTGTGAACAAATTCACTACCCGCGAAGTAAATACACCTTGTCCTCTACCAACCCCCCCTACAAACAAAAAATCACCCCTCAACCATATGAACCGTCCTAACTTTATAAACCGGCACCACAATCCAATACGTCAACCCCCTCCTTCGTCTCGTAATGTTGCACTCGCAAGCGCAGCAATAAAGAGGATTGAACAGTGAAATAGGCGTGACCAAAATTAGCCGACAAAAACAGAGGATCTCCTCAAGTCAACGTCACTTTCTTAAATCCTCCCAAGATATAGAAGTGAGGAAGACGCATTACATCCCTTGAAGGAATTCAATTGGAGCGATTGCTATTCCTGTTGCATTCAACGAAAGTCCAAACTACACCGTTCTTGTCTGTCGCGCCATCCTTGTTCAAAACCTGATCAGGTCCGATGTAAAATGTCAATGATCTGTCCATAACGATGCATATGATGGCACATTTATCTGCATGCATTATGTTTCAATATTCAGCCCTTTCCATTGACATAATCACCTTTCTATTCTGTAAAACTGACAATAGGCTTTTCTCCAGTACCAAATTGACATCGCTGGGAAAATCGGTCTGACGAACACGTTCCAAAACATCACACCAATCGATTTCAACACAATGAGTCCCGACGTTGCACAAACTCGTCAAAGCCTCTACCTCCGTTGATCTTCTGTTTGCGCCAATGTTCTTACTGGGATAATACCCTGGCAGAAATTTTATGCGTGCTCAGGAGTGCAAGGGATGAAGCACTATATAGCCAAACAATTGTCATTGATGGAATCTCCCTTAACGCCCTGATGTCCTTGCACCAGCCCATTAGCTTCTTAGATCGCGCGCACCTGTCACACGTTTGGTAACCCCGTATCGAGGGCAGAATTTGTTGTTTCTGTGTTACTGTATGTTGTTAAAATGCCACTTTCTGCGCAACGGTGACGAACCATTGCTGACCCAAATTGCGCAATACTTGCAACTGAAACATATCTTCCCACACTTGAGGCATGCGAGTGCAAGGAAGTCAGAATCGCCCACATCACAGGCCTGCAGAGATGTCTCATGAAAACTATGCAATCTCTGAGTGCATGTTGGCAGATCGTCCGCATCAGCTTTACTCCATCTGCTGTTACCGTCGTAAGTATTCGATGGTGGTCCTGATGCGGTGCAGATTTCGAGCGGGCAATTGACCATGTCTATACCTGAATTTTTGGAGGAGAGGACCCAACAACAGGTCAGTTACATCGACGCAACAGACCGCCTGGCAGCGGCGTGGGTTTAGTGCAAACACGCGCGACTTCATCAATCTGCCATTGTTCTGATTGGGAGGTCACTAACAATTGATATTACACCATAGCTCTACTCTGTCATTTCGTCTGAACCACTGCGCTGAAAATTTTTAGTATGCCCCATCAAGGCGGGGCCCACGCGCTATTGGACGGGGGCAGCCTAAGTATAAAATAATCTGAGTAAGGGGAAAGCAGACCCAAGTGGCAGTGTAACCAAATTTTTATGTGTCATGAACCGGCATGAAGTGAATTGCGTGTGTGAGTGTAGGGCCTTCCCTTACCACATCCCTCGTCCGAGTTCAGGAGTAGGTCCTTCCCTCGGATCTGCCACCCGACAAGAGATACTCGGATGAGTCAAACCCGGTCGGATAACCAGGATCCGGGCTCTCATTCCGGAAATGTTGATGTAGAGTCTTTGTATACCACATCATATGCCTTTGCTAACGCGACACAACCTCAAGACCTCAGAAATCAGAAGAAACATTACGACAACAGACGGTCTGAAATCTCCGCACAGAAAGGAGTTAACATGAATTCGTTTTCAAGCCGCAGAACCTGCAGTAATATTCCCAACAACTCGTGACTTCAATTAATTTTTATTTGCAAATGGCAAACCAATGATTTCACAGAGAAAAAAGTGGCAATCATTAGGCTCATTCCCTGTGGTTCAGTGTACTTTGGGGCTAAATTGTACCCCGATTCAAGCTGAAAGCATACCCTTGATCTATTGCTATGGAGTCATAAGAGATAAAATGGACCGCTGTCCCTTAGATCCTTGGTATGCCATGACTATTTCTATCAATGAGACGCTTGAGCAGTGTCCAAATAGTTCGAGTCGTCTGAAGCACAGTCTCAAGTAGGTACTGTGGTCTCAACCAAGATGTAAATCCAGGCCCTACCGAATGCAACCATTGGGAACTGCACAGGTTACTTTGTAGCATGAGAAATTGCAATAACAGTCTTCTATCGATGTATTCAAAAGAATTGAGTTTTGAAAATGCCAAAATATTATGCCTTTCTGCGGGAGAATTTCGATAAGCTTAACACATTCTCTCCTCTCACCACAAGCAACGAACCTGAACGCGCGCCTTTTCCGGATTGCTCAACACAAGCGGGCATTCCACAATCAAAATTGGCCTGCTGGAAAACCCGCTGTTGCAGTGTGCTCCACTTTGTTTCCCTTCGAAGTGAAGCTAGCTTTCAGCTTGAGCATCAAGTTCTTCGTCCCCAGCATGGTGTTCGTCACCGATATCGTCTGTGTCACCTCCCGTGTCGCGCTTCCCCCTGAGACAGGCACCGTTGTGGACGTTGGAGGCTGCATCTCCATCGTGACATACCGGGGAACAGCCACCTGCAGATGCAATCCATACAGCGGGGCGTCGGTCGCATTTACGAATTTAGCGACGAGAACAGAGTTTTGCTTGTTCCACGTGTCTGGTTTGGTGCATTTGAACTCCACAGTGAGCCCCCCATGAGTGAATCCTTGTACCGTAACGTCAGACGGGGTGGGACCACCGACAGCGGGGGCTGTAACAGCCGGCGAAGAGACCACGCTCGCTTGCTGGGGCGCCGCTGGGGTGGGCGTGGCACCGAGGGGGTTGGTCACTGCCGGGCTGGTGAACGGGCTTATGGGTGGGGGCGCAGGAGGGACCGCCGCCACAGGCTGAGGGGCAAACATGTTGTTGGTCGCAATAGGAGCCGCTGCAGGTGGCTGCGAAAAAATGTCGAACCCTGTGGGCGTTGGGGCGGGAGCGCTGGCAGCAGGAGCCGGCTGCGCAGAGAATATATCGGAGAGCAGGTCCACGTCGCTCTGCGTGGCGGGCTCCGATTTCGCTGGGGGGGCCGTGGCGCTGCCATTCTGTTTGACCGGGGGGGCAGCGCCCCCTCCTCCACCGAAGATGTCGTCCAGGTCCAAGAGGCTGGGCTCGCCACCCCCTGAAGGGGCCGCAGGCTTTGGCACTGCGGCTTCTCCGCCGTCATCGAACGGATCCATCATTCCGCCCTCTGTCATTGCCCCGCTCCTCTCCTCCCGCTTCCTCTGCATCACCTTGACGTCCACAATGGGCATCCGCGCCAACGCCTCTTTCGCGGCACCCATGACTGCTTCGCTCACGGCACCGTCGCCGCTGCCCCCCGTTCCAAACACATCCTCCTCCCCCCCGCCGTTGTCCGCCCTCTTGACCGACACGCCCCGGATAGCGTCAATGAGCGCACCGTACTCGCACGACCGCAGCTGCAGCTCCAGCGAGTGGCTCTTCTCGTACTTCAGCACCAGTTTCCGCAGGCGGTCCAGCGTGGCATCGTCGGCCGAACCGGCGAACCGCTCCCGCAACTTCGCGAAGCACGTGAGCGCTCGCCCCTTCGCCTCGGGGGGGCACGAGTGACGTCCCACCGCGGCCTCGACGACGTCCACCACCCCTCCCGGCTCGAGCGCCATGAACGAGACGGTCACCGGAGCCTCGGTCGCCGAAAGCTCGCCAAGGTCGGCCACCTCCGCGACGTTGGCCCCGCTCGAGGGGGGGCGGTACGTGTAGGGCTGGAGGAGGAGGTCGCCGTACTCCCCCACGGACCAGATGCCCACGTTGAGCAATCCGGCCTGGCTGCCGTCGTCGTCCCGCACGGCCTTGAGCAGGCGGTGGGTCGCGTACGCCCGCAGGTCCTCCGACGCGCGCGAGACGTACGCCGCCGCCGAGCTCTGGACGGCCGCCTCGCACTCCCGTCCCGCGATGGTGAGCATGGTGATGAGGGCGTCGATCCTCCACCGGTCGTCCGGCCCGTAGCGGTCCACGACCCTCAGCACGCGGGCGCAAATGTCGGCGCGGTGGTCGCGGGGGCAGACGACGAGGTAGTTGAGCAGCTCGGCCGTGAGGGCCTCGACGTTGGACTGGTTGACGAGGTGGTAGATGAGCTCGAGGGCGCGCTGGCGGATGGAGACGTCGGGGTCCTTGAGGCAGTCGACGACGGTGGCCCGGTGGCGCTGGAGGGCCGACGCGGCGGTGTTGGCGGTGCTTTCGTCCCCTCCTTCGGCGTCTCCGTCCGTCACGCCGTCGCCGCCGCCGCCCCCTCCCCGGTCGTCCGCGACGCACCTGGCCAGGGTGTTGAGCGCCACGTATCGGATGTTGTTGTCCCGGTTCAAGAGGAACCTCCCGAGGATGTTGACGGCCAGCACCCTCAGCCCGTCGTCGCTCTCCACGGCCATGATGGTCTGCACGCACTCGTAGAGGATGGCGTTCCCTGCGTTTTTGGACGTCTCCGTGTTGGTCGCGACCTGCGCCAGGACGTCGTTCATCTCCTCGGACGCCTTGGCGTTCCCGGCCCCGAGGAGGCGGAGGAGCGTGAGGACTTGCACCTGGAGGAACGGGTCGGAGATGCCCCCGACGTCGTGCTCGGGGCTGTAGCCCATGGAGAGGAGGTTGCGCAGGAGCTTGACGAGGGTGGGCACGAGCCTGGCGAAGGCGGCGCGGCAGGGGCTCTCCTCGTCGTCGTCCTCGTGGTCCACGCCGCCCTCTCGGTCCTCCCCGTCGACGACCAGCACCCGGGTCATGAGCTGCACGACGGTGATGAGCACGCCGTGCGATCGGTCGTTGAGCAGTCCGACGACGCGCTCGACGAAGTCCTCGGCCATGTCCGGGCACTTGGTGAGGCAGCGGGCCATGGCGAGGCAGGCCTTCTTCCGGAGGTAGGGCTTGGGGCTGACGAGGTGCTTGTCCACCTCCGGCGCGAGGTCGCGGCTCATGTCGGCCGTGGCGAGGTTCCCGATGGCGCAGAGCGCGAGGCCGGCGATGAATTTGTTGTCCGAGTTGAGGTCGTTCTTGAGGGAGTTGGTGGCGAGCATGAGGACGTCGGCCTGCTCCGAGAGGAGCAGCATCATGCCCAGGTAGCCGATGCGCTTCTCGGGGAAGTGCGGGGACGCCACGAGCTTCATGCACTCCAGCTGCCCGAAGTGGGTGGGGTAGCCTGCGCGGGGCGGAGCGACGGATGAGATGAGCAAGGGAAGAGGGGGGTACGAAGGAGGGGGCGGGGGGAGTGGGTAGGATCGGCATGCGTCGTGTTCATGAGATGTGCTCGTTCAGTCCACCGCGCCGCAACATGAACATGAATTGAAAAACTCCTCGCAACGGCGACGCGGTGCTAAAGAAGGTGCCTCTTGCTCTAGACCTCGGACTCCTCCCCCCTCTCCGCCCGGGAAAATCCTCGCGGGGGGAACCTCAGCTCCCCGCCCTCCCAGACGCTGCCCGCGGTCCCCCCTTCGCAAGGGTTGCGACGCCGCTCCCCCCACCTGCCACCCGCCACCCGCCACCCGCCACCGGATCCGACTCACCCAGCATGTGCATGAAGAGCAACTTCGCCACGTTCCGATGCCGATACTGCTCCTGCTCCTCCCGTATGGCCGTGCGGATCATCGCCGACTCCTTCGCGATCACGGCCCGCTCCTCCGCGGCGGTCTTGCACGCCCGGACCTGCCGGATGAGGTCCCGCAATTTCAAAGACATGGTCGTTGTCGTTGTAATGTTGTGCGGAGGCAAGGGACGGATTTATCGGACGGAGGGCGAACGGGGGGACGGACGCGCGAAGGCGGGGTCCGACGCGGGGACGGGATTCGGATGGCGGGGAAGCGGAGCGGAGGACGATGGGCGCGGAGGATCAGCGGCGGCGGCAATCGCGATTTGGGTTGTTGGGTGCACGCCCGCGCGTTCGTCGGCTTATTGCCGTCGGCGTCGGCAACGGCAATGACCGACCGTCGGCGTCGGGAACCGAGGCGACTTCGTATCCTCTGAGGCGCCGAGCGATCGCGGCGCTCCCGTTCCGATTTATTCCGCTCGGCCGGCTAGCAACTTCCGAGCGGGGCGACAGCGGCGACCTGCGGCGATGCGACCATGACCGACGATGAGCAGAGCGTGGCCGATGCAAGCGGTGGGCCACAGGGCCAGAGGCTGGGCCGATGAAATCCACTGAATCCGGCCGATCCAAAAGGTAGGCTGATACAATTGTTGTGCAAATAGGTAATGCCCGCTATTTCAACAACGAAAGCCTGCAAAATTAGGGCGATGACATTGTTACTAAAATAGACAAAGAAATACGTGGATGAAGTATCAATTTGGCGCATGTTGTATTTGAATCGTCTCGTGATTTTAGTAGCTGATCTCAAGATTCTCCGAAAGTACTGGATATTGCTGGTACAATAAAATTTCATTGGGTCTATTATTGCATGAGTTTTGACCCTTGCAGTTCCTCGCCCGCCAGAACGCCCCCTCTTCCTCTTTTTCCAGGCCAAAAGGGAAGTTAGGAGTTAGGAGCCGCGCAACTAACACCCCGCAAGCGAAATAAGAGGGAGAAGCCCCCCCGCGCCGCCGCCGTCGTCGTCTCCCGCCTCGCCTCTCGCCTCGCCCCTCGGAAGAAAAACAATCGACGGAAAACCATGGGATGCGGATCCTCGGCACCGGCGCAGCCCGCGGCCCCTCCCCCCTCCGCGGGGGGCGGCGCGGCCAACGGCGGGGGCGCCGCCATCAAGGGCCCCGGCACCGCCGTGGAGTCCCGCAACATCGACCAGGACCTCGAGCGCATGAAGCAGGAGGACGAGGGGAAGATCAAGATGCTCCTCCTCGGCGCGGGCGAGTCTGGAAAATCCACCATCTTCAAGCAGATGCGGCTCCTCTACGGGACCGAGCGCTCCGACGACGACGTGCGCATGTACGGCGTCGTCGCCCGCTCCAACATCGTCGTGGCCGTGCGCAAGCTCTGCTCCCACCTCCGCAACCTCGGCCTCGAGGAGGACCTCGACCGCGAGTCGCGCGAGAACGAGGAGCTCGAGGACGGCGACCACTCCAGCATGACGTGCCAGCAGGCCTACGACGAGCTCATGGCCTACCTCGTCGACAACACGGCCACGGCCAGCGCGCAGGATCCCGCGGGGGGGGAGAACGGCGGGCCCAAGGATTGGGTGGGGCAGAGCCCCCGGGCGGGCATGGCGGCGAACAACGACGCCAAGCAGTTTTTGGCCCATCACGAGAGCATTCGGATTCTGTGGCAGGTGAGCAACGTTCTTAGTACTTGCGCTGAATCGCTTCGGCGAAGGACGGAGACTTTTTATCCATTTGGTGTCCAAGGAGGGGGGGGGGGGGACAACCCCTTGTGATGTTATCGTTTTTTTTGTGAAGGCATGCGTTCTAGGACGATGTCAGATTGGAACAACCGAAAATATGGGATCGTGGGGAGGGAGAGTCCCTTTCGTGGTGAGGGAGAGTCCCATCGAGATCTAGGGTGGTGATAAACATGATGTCCTGTGAGGAATTGGGGTGACTTACTTCGGGGGATTAAGAGGTCACAGCTCTTCAACTCTCTCCTGGCAGCCAAAGATCATCATGCGGATAATGCATGCACTCATATGTGGCGGGGGGTGCTGCACATGCTTTTTAGGACGCTTAGCCGAAGCTTCAAGGCGGGAATAACTTCAGGATACTCGAGGCATTGACATTGGAGGGACGAAGTGGATGGTGGAAGCTGCGGTGACAACCTCATCTTTTCCTATCCGTCATGCCAACCTATCCATGGAACGCGTACTCTACATGAATTTGGCATTGCACACCAGCTTCTTCTCACCCTCCTTTTCTCTCCCCATTGCTCGCCATGCACTAGTCAAACACAATGAAGCAAGTATGGGCCAAGCGGGCTGCCATCAATGTCATTGATTCCCACAAAGAATACCTCAATGACATAACCCGGATTGCCTCCCCAGATTATAAACCAACTACTCAAGATATCCTCATCGCTCGTGTCCGAACCACCCAGGTCGTCATGGAAAAATACCGAATCGATGGCATTGACTTTGAAATGTATGATGTTGGAGGGCAACGCTCTGAGAGACGGAAGTGGATTGACTGCTTCGACCAAGTGACGGCTGTCATCTTTGTGGCGGCGCTCTCAGAGTTTGACCAGACCCTTGCGGAGGCTAAGCGCACAAATCGTATGGTTGAGGCCCTTGAGCTGTTCCGGTCGGTGTGCAATAACAGAGCTTTTGCGAATACCTCCATCATGCTCTTCCTCAACAAGAAGGACATTTTCGCGGAAAAGATCCTATACAGCGACATTGCTGCACAAAGGCCCTTCTGCGACTACGCTGGGCCAACGAAGGATTTTGATCATGGAGTGTTATACTTCATTCAAAAGTTCAAGGACTGTCTGATTGACGATGAGTTTAACGATTCGTTCATCCACGTGACATGTGCAACTGACACGAACAATATGGAGTTCGTGTTGGATTCAACGAGAACAATCATCATGACAGATGTAAGTGTTGTCGATCTGTCATTTTATCTTGTTTGCTACTTGTTGGTACTCATGTTCAACCAAACGTGTTTGACTTGATATAGAACCTGAAACGCTCGGGCTTCCTCGGGGCTGATTAACTTATTGATAATATGAATCATGTGTGTTAGCGTGTCGAAGCAGCAGTCTCGGCTGTTCAGTGATCCCAGCAGGGCCATGCAATACAATATTCATCGCGCAATGCTACAAAAGATGAGATGATCCAAATGAATCAGTCATGTTTGTCATGTTTAAAATGGAATCTTTGATGTTTAGCAGTGTAGTAAACATTTTGGCACTGTAATTTATTAGTTTGGGAATTGACATTACAATAATTTGACGAGCCAACTAAGAACTAAGCAGATCCTGGTGATGGGGGAAATAATATCCTGAATTTTGACATGAGTGGTTATTTTTTGCTATGGTAGGTGGTATGGTACTGCTGTGTACAACTGCTTGCGATTATAATACAGTAAAAAATTAAGCCCAGGTCTTATCATCTCTGGATAAAGTGCGCTGCAAGATAAGACTTTCTATTGGAAGGAATCCTTGTTTTAAGACCAGGCTATATATCATTATCGACCTTACCAAACTGTTTTGTTTTTGCTATATCATGTTCCATGCCAGTCATGCTACTCTTTTGTAATTCGATAGCTTAAAGGAGTATTGTGACATGTTTTATTAAGAGACGGATATTGGCGTAAACAAAAGTCAAGTTTCTAGGTGCTAGTGCTACCACGTTGAGTCACAACACTTTAAAAATATGTGGATGATCATGGAAAAAAAATCTTGACTGAAATAACCTGAAGACAGTGTACAGTGGGGCCACACTTATATTGCCCCACGACTATATTAACCTTACAGATATATTAATCGTCCTGAGCCGGGACAAAGCTTTTGGCGGGAATCAATTCCTACGTGGATTAGTACTATGATTGTACGTGACATACTGTACTTGTACGTACAGTTATATTAACCGTACAGATATACTAACCTCTCTGAGCCAAGACACGGGGGGTTAATATAAGTGTGGTCTGACTGTACCAATTACATACAATAAAAAAATATACAACAAAGTTAATGAAGTACGAAGCTTGAGTTGACGCTTGTCGACCGTTAGTTTTTGGCGCACAACAGACAACAGCCTCGGCAATCGAATCGGCAAAACAAAAAAACAACGACGACCGACGGCTTCGACCTCGACTTTGACGACGACGACGACGACGACCGCAACCATGAGCGCCGAGGAAGTGGCCAAGGCGTTCGTCCAGCATTTCTACCAGACGTTGGACGCCGGTGCCGACGCGCTGGCGGGTCTGTTCGTAAGTGTTGCCGTTTTCGCAGACGTGCGTTGGGGCGCGGTCGGGGACGGGTCTTCGCCACCGTGGGGCGTGGGCCTGGCCGGGCGGGACTCGATCCGAGGGCCTCTCCCGGCGCGACAGGCCCCAAAGGCTGCGGGTGAAAAGCGTGTCTGGGGAAAGGGTCGGTTATCTTTCGTGGAATGACGGCTGGAGCCGTGGTGGTGCCGGGGGCGGGCGGTTGGACGACGATGTATAAATTATTCGACAATCGAAGGGCGGCCATTGGCGGCGAATCCCTCACGCTCCGTCCTCTGTCTCTCTCTCTCTCTTCTCGTCGCTTTCGATGGTCGCCAAAATGACCACCAAAAAACGACACAACAAACAACTCATCTCGCACGGGGATCCCAACGCAGAACGATCAGTCCATGCTCACCTTCGAGGGGCAACAGGTCCAAGGCTCCGCCGCCATCGTGAACAAGCTCAAATCCGTCGGACAAGTCCGTCACAGCGTCAAAACGACCGACATCCAACCGTCGTCGAATCCGAACGCGATCGTTATCTTCGTCACGGGGGCGATCCAGATCGGGGGCGACAATCCGTTGCACTTCTGCGAGTTCTTTCATCTGGTGGGGACGGGGCCCGGGCAGTATTATGTGCACAACGACGTGTTTCGGCTGAATTACGGGTTGTAATGGGTGATTTCTGTGCGGGGGGGGGGGGGGGGGGGGGGGGTGAATGTNAGGGGGGGAAGATCATGGCTGTGAGGATGGGGAGGGGGGGCATATTATTAGGGGGGATTAGGGAGTGAAATGACGGAGATGGCGCAAAGGCCAGCCTTCGTGTTGGGAAGGGGGGATGCGAGGAATTCGATGCCTCGTACAAAAAATGTACGCTGGTATACATGCAGGAGGTCGTTTGACGAGGAGCGGCCCGGCTGGCGGCTGGGGGCTGGGGGGGAAGGGGGATTCTCTTCACCGAGGTTGCGGGCTCCCTGTCATTACTTTATGAAGCTATGCATGTCTTTGATTGTCTTTTTCATGTTGTCAAGATAATTACATGGTGTGAGCAATGTCCTGCTGCAAGCGCTCTATCAGGTTTACGATTGTTGGTCATGGCATTGATGCGGTTCTGCCTTCCATGGTCTGTCTGAGATAATGGGGTTTACAATTAGTATCTGGTGCATAGAAATAGTCACTGCGTTGCAGCTGCTTGACTCTAGGACATGGCTCTCAAGAGGTATGAACGAAGAGAACTGACACGGGCTGGACTGTGCAAATCTCGGTCAATATCCATGCATTCTTTCTAGGGGGAACAGGGGTGGCTAGCTAGAACCTTCCCTAGCTGTGAACGAGATTTTTGTTCACTTCAGATGTCACCTGGCCATGACAAAAAATCCCACCACCCCCAGACATACTCTAAAACAAAATAGTCATATTGATGAATCTTATGCCAGTTTTTGATGGATATTTCAACGTCCACAAATAACATTGCTTCAATTAAAATACTCAAAATAATGATTACTGATGATGTTTTGTTACTGGGAATATAATGTCAGAGTTTCGTGTACTTTATCATACGCGGTTTCGGAGGGCTTGAAAGTCAAAAATAGTAACCTGATTGTAGATGAAAATGATATCTCTGCAAGATTCTACAGTGCTGCTTCACTTCGTAGCTACATTAAAGTATTTACAACATGGATATGCATAGTTCAATCCCTGAGCCGTGACACTGCTTTTGACAGGAACTTAAAAATACACTTTTTGGGTCAATTATTAGCTTATCACACACAAAGACCAACTCAAATAGATCACATTCAATATAATGGCTATTGGTTTGATTCTGTGGCGATCACTTTTTTTGCAAAAAATATTGAATACCTATGTAGGGCTCTACAGCTCTGCTGGGTTGACTATTTCTCTATTTTCAAATAACAAGATTGTCTTTCAAATATTAAGACTAAGTAATACTTGAGTAATTCCTAGTAATTACTATTTGGGGAAGTAATTATTACTTTTAGTAATGACAAATTTTGATATTAATTACTGCATTACTATTTGCATTTTTCTCTCTCTTCTATGAACAAATGCACTATTTGATAGAACAAAGATTGGAACCAAAAATTAAACGTAATCTTACTCCTCTTTACTATCACATATCGCATATGACATCATAATTCAAATACAACCACTCAGAATTGTGCCCCATCCTGTCTGGGACAAAGAATGGCTTAGCAAATACATCTGGGTACGCCAGGATGACTTTTTGGTTACTATTTTTGATACTATCCCCAAAGAAACTGGTCAGTAACCAAATTTGTATCTTTAGTAGTACTTACTTAGAAAGATGCAACCTAGCAGCACTGTATAAGAGTACCGTATATAAACGCAAGAACTCCAAAAATTGATCCTGCCATCAGCACTGATGTTAACAGTCGAGAGAGAATTTGTTGTTTTTAACACATCTTGTGTACCCAGCGCTACATCACGCGTTATCATATTGTTTGTGTGGTGTATGGCGGCTAAGAGTATAAGAGAGAGAGAGAGAGAGAGAGAGAGAGAGAGAGAGAGAGAGAGAGAGATTGCATGTGAAAGATATTGTGAG
>JALLPA010000869.1:0-12697 GCA_036939895.1 Thalassiosira exigua
GGCAGAATCCCTTAGGTGATCCATGTACTTGTTCCAGAAAGTATCGTCGAGAGAATCCACGGTAGGTCCGTAATGACCCCCCGGAGTGAGGTGTTTGGCATTTTGTTCCGTCTCAACCCTTCTCAAAAGAAAATAGCACTCGCATAATTGTAACTAATGTGCCGCCTGTTGAAGGCCATTGTAGCCGCCGGGCCTCGTCAGGTTTAACGCGTCATTCAGCCTTTGCCAAGGCTTGGGCCAAGGGGCCAATTTAACTCTACACTAGCTATATTGATACATGTTAGCTCGTTGACGTAGTTTGATAACTTTAAGGTTTTTTTATCTAACTTCTTATTAAGTGTTGACCCGATGCTGTCGAAACAAGTTGCTTTAGATAGCAGCTGTTTAGTCATTCGACAAAGTGCAAAACGCGAGTCGCCACAATCAAACCAACAGCCAAGGACAAGGGCTCCCAGGAGAGCCCCTCACCGATGTCGTCTACCACTATCCGGCAGCGAAAGATGGAAACCACTATCGTAGCCACCGGTGATGTTCTGACTGTTGTTGTATATGGACTCGCGGGTCATCTCTCGTCGCGTGTCGCATCTTTTGTGGCGGGTGAAAGGTGATGGCCAGAGCACCTACCTAGAGAGAGAGAAAACAATTCGGGTAAGGAGAGAACTGACCATCAATGGCCTTTCCTTACGATCGGAATGAATGACGAAATCTGGGACAATATTGACGCCTATGGTTACTACCACTACTACACTACTTGATGTTGTGTTAGATCTTCTTACTTTTTATTATTGGAGTGCACTTGAGTCACAAAGGTAAGCCATCAAAGCGCCATGCTATTTTGCTAACTATTTTTTTGTGACGAACATGTCCGCGCTACGTAGAGACCGGTTCAGCTAGAAAAAGGTCTTGTGAATAATTTTGTCATTTCGTCGTGGTCTGATGTGATGAACCTATTAACCATCAAGAAGAACTCGGCACCTACCAATGAAACCAACGTCGGAACTAGTGGTGTCATTATAGTGAATAAGTCACATCGGCAGTATGTGTGCCTCAGTGCATGCTCTATATGTTACCAGATTGTGGACGACGAGCCGGCCAGTGACATCAGGGCTGTAGCAAATCATTTCAAATCCCACAGCAATGGGAGAGTTAGTTGCATCACCAAAAAGGCGAAATATTAATTACAGAGGATATTCAGGTTATTTGGAAACCTGGTTCAATGAAGCTATGTCCGCCAACATACTATCCTTTGATTGACTTGATAAATTATTCCCCATCACATATGAACATGAAGACAGTTCATTGTGCACACGAAGGGGGTTGGTTCTAACAAAGAAAAAAGTGATGCTCAATTTCAGCCTAGAGGGATTCCCCTACATTGATATATGCAAGCAAGAGCATGGGTTGGTGGTGATTAATGCCGTCAGGGGAAACATCGAAGTTTTTTCTCCAGCTCAAGTCAAGACTGAAAATTAAGCGTACAAGGCCCGAGCACTCATAGGGCTACCCGGTGACTGCAACATGCAGGCTCTGTCACACAGTAACTCACTTCTTAACAACACCATGATCCCCACCGTTCTCTCACACTCTCAAACTATATGGACTGTACAGGATAGGACTGATGGTAAACAAGGCAGTGCAGAAAGGGCCAGAGAGAGTTGAAGACGAGTGAATAGGGATACTAATTAGGAAGAAAATATGAACATTATTCAACATAGACTCTATCACAATGTATGTAATATGATATTATTGTTGACTATTTGAGTAATGTTTACGTTAGAACAACTCATTTGTTGATATAGATAATGTACAATACCTCAGCTAGATCTGGTCTCAAAAGGATGTTTAATGAATCACTTTTATAAAATCACACAAGGTCCGGTGCTTGAGTCAATTAGAACTCTATTACCTTGTGGAATGAGGTTTGATCTCTGTGGCAAATTAAATCGGGCTGTTAACATGGGCACAATTATCAGTAAGCAAATTGTACTTAAGGAGGGGGAAGGGAATTAAACAGTGATTGCATATCACCAGTACAATAGGTGCCAGTACAATAGGTGCAATGTGTAGATATGTATCGTACAATTGCTATGTAGTAGTTTGCCAATGTCAAGTGATTCAAGACAAGTGTAGAAGAGTACGGGTGTGGTGTGTGGTGCTTCAGTTTGAAGTTGAACTTCAAAGAGCGCGCCAAATGATTCATGTTTAGGGAACAGTGTCTACCATCACCCAATTTACAGCATATGAATAATCTGAAGAAGAGTCATCCGAGCTTTGTTAGAAGGTCAGAGCTGTTTAAAAAGGGAACTGGGAAGCCATCACCTTCGCGTCCTTGGGTTCTTCTTTTCACTCCTTGTTCATATTTTAGCAATACTTGCTAACATTTTTGGCGATACGATAAACGAAGCTCTCCCGTCAGGCAAAAATAAAAGTCGTACAGTGTTAGACTCAAGCTTTTGCTTCTGTCATATGGCATGTCATACATAATAATATTTCTTACACAACTCACAGGATCATCGCCAAGGCAGGGTTGCTGGCACAAAAATTTGATACAAATTTGTGACTAAAACAACAACAAAAACAACTGTACAAGATTTATGTTCCACGGCACAAAATTGGTGGGCACTGTGAATAAGAAAACAAACAGTCAAGCCTGTATGTACATTGAAATATCAATGCCCATGCGATCATGGCTTCTCAATTTTAACATGCAAGAAACTCTGCGCTTGAGACAATCAGGTGTAAAAATTCCCAAATTAGATATTCCTGCACTGAGATACCCATCATACCAGGTCACTTTTTGTATTGAGAACCCAGACACTATCTCTATAGCATAGTAATTAGTAGAAACAATAGATGCATTTTGAGCCTGATTCAAGGAGTTTCCTTTCCTCTTGCAAGTTTCAAAGGTAAATGTGGTAGGTAGGTGCGATCATATTCCCTCACCAGCCAACCATAGCACCTATGCAGTTCCCATTACTTTGGCAACAGCCATTGCGGCAGCAATACTCCCATGATTCATTAAGCAAGGAATTGACTTCTACAGTAGGCCAATGATGATTTCTTGGAGCAATCTTGTAGGCATCAAGTTAAGCTCAAACCCCTATAGAATACCAGCTCTTGGCAAATTAAAAATGACTTGGTGCACTTTTAACACCATGGAATATGCCACCCTTGTTAACTGATAAATCTGTCCACACCAAGCAAGAAATGCCATCTAAACTAACTAAAATAATACAAGGTAGCTTGCCGATGTCGTCTAACAACTTTAAGATTAATATTGTTTGAATCACTTACAAAACTTCCCTTTAATGATGACAAAACAAACTGTTTTAGAGCACATTCCTTTAGTCGGCCGGTACAGTATGAGAAGGCACAAATTGCCACAGCTGCACTAAAAGCCCAAAACAGGGCTCTCAAGAGAGCCATCGGCTAATGGCATTGGCCACAATCTTGTGAAGTATGATCATGGCCACCACTAGATCCGGTGGTGCTTATGTAAGTGAGGTTTTTATTGTGGCATAGTCTCACACTTTGTGCATTGTCTTGATAGCTATCTAGATACAAAAATCAATTCATTTCAGAACACATAGCCAACCATCAATGCCCTCTTATTACAAATGAATTGTGCATCAACATAAGGGGAAAGGTTCACAAGGATGGTTTCTAATGCTTCTACTCAAATAGAGTAAGTGTAATATAATACATTTTACTATTTGATATGGGGAGTTCTAGATCTAGAGAGTGCAATCCAATTTAAAATCTAAGTCATTGAAATCCAGTGTTACTACGAAAGTGTCTGCACTAGGTCAAAACACCTTTTTCTCTAACAACCACTAAAGTATGACATACACCCTAATCAATCGACAGATATGTTGCCACATTGGCGCATGTAAGAAAGGGGGACTGGTTGGGGGGAGAGAGGCAAATCCCTCTCTATCTCAACCATTAAGCACCATATATGTATAACTATAAGCATAGAAAGACACAAAGATGCCAATAACAACAATGTTCACTGTGTAAAGTAATCAATTATGGCTTCATTTGTTTGGCTGCCTAATATTTCTCCCTCTTTGTTTACACAACAGGAAAAGCTTCATAGCATTATGATATTTTAGTGCAATGATTAACTAAGATATCTAATTTCAACATAAATAAGAACATTGATTATATGTATCAATCATTTTTTTTCGTGATAATGGATCATAAATAATTCCATATGCATTTGCATTTGAACTAAAAAAACATACGTCAAAAACAAAACTTAATGGAGCATGTCAACAATTCAAAACTCAAATGGACCAGGTGCCTCTTTTAGTTGTATCATTTGCACTTAAAAGCAGTAAAATAAGTTGTTTTGTGGTCCGCATGTAGTTGTTGGCACAATAACTCTAATTCTGTAAAGATATATCCTCATGCCATGCTTGCCGATCTCTACTACAAAACCTGTTATTCAATGCCTAGTAAGTGAAGTGATCTGAGAGGAACCCAAACATGGGTCCTTTTTCTTCACTTTAGCAAGGTTTGTATTCAGTCTAACTAGCTGCTTTCAAGGAAAAAAGATAAACAAAAACACACACATCTGTACCCTATGTTTCTTCTGGTCAGATTTCTACAATGCCTTGAACAGTTTCACACCGGTACATTTTTTTGCCATGGCCGAGCCATAGGTGGGCTTTAGGAGCAAGAATCTGAACCTCCTTTCTCTACTCCCTTTGCTATCACTCATGCATTGTTTGCTGACATACACTGCATAGGGAGACAATGTAACAGAATTTGTGGACAAAGATGTCATCATCATAACCCCAGCGACTTATCAAGTTTCATTGAACTTTGTTGACACCCAACTATGTATGTTCATCCACCACCATAAAATAGCAAATACAGTTTTTGTTGTGCTATGTGTTCCAGACTAGATATTGTGTGCTAAATATGAAATATCTCACGAGATTGATGATTCATGCCCTGGTCCACTGCAGTTTGACACCTTTACTGAAAGTAGGTGACAAAAAAGTCAAATTTTGTCTTCGGTGAAATTAACTAGACCAAATCAAACAATAACAAGTTATCAATTATTCCGAACAAAAACTAAACAACTTTTCCTTCAGACAGTCTGATATCCTGAACGATCGGAGTCTCCACGGCGCCCGCCAGCAATTGCCACAAGGCACACTAGAACAAAAATGCCCAGGCGAATCCAAAGATCACTGCCATTCAATCCCATCCAGCTACTCATATGCTCTTGAACAGGGTAGATTGTTACTGCAGCAACTACCGACATTACAACAACGACAATAACTAAAAGCTCCTGGCCAGCGGTATCATCAAAGAGTACTGCATACATAAATGCCAGGAACACCTCAAAGATGAGTACTGCGGTGAATTTCCATGTCCAGTAGCACCAATCAGACATCTCTGACCCATCTTTGAGCAACTTGAGAGGATCAATGAAGTCACAATAGGCTACAAACTTTATTGCTGTGAGCGCCATGAAGAGAAGGAGCAAAGTCTTGCAGTTGATGCCCATGCCTTCCCAAAGATCATTCTTCTGGGCCCACTCTGCCCCAGGCTGACAGAAGAAAAATGAATGGAACAATATTGAATATGCAGGTGAAATAAATGCCGTCGTGTTCATTACCTGAGTCCAAACTCCAACACTTACTTTTGAAACACGCTCGACAAGCACTGCGACTAAAATTATCATTGTTAGCACATCAGCAATATGCATCCATGATCGTTCAATTCCACCAAAGGATGAATTTCCAATGAACACTACGCTCACAAGAAGTGCAGTCGCACCGTTGAGAGCAACGTTCGAAAGTCTAGTTATTTTGTCAGCCGACTGCTTGTTATGGTACGTCAACACGGTGAACTGGGAATTGATAGGAAAGAAAATGCATGTGTTGAACAAATGAAGGGTTCAATCGAGAGATGCCATTCTGGGAAGATAATCTTACAATAACACCAACGTAGAGAAGAGATAGAGCAACTACATTTTCGAAAACATGCTCAGCGTCATTGCAGGATGTAGAAGTGAGGAGACGGCACGAGTCGAAGATATACATGCATATAGCGGCGGCGATGTGAACGAACGCGAAGAGGTAAAGCTCCCACGGACAGGATGTGTTGAAATCGATGATACCACCCATGGTTGCCTTTTATCGAGAAGGATTTGCTATTTGCTAACGATCGATTTGTTGGATTGTGGGATCAGATCGCCCTCTCTCGATTTTGTACCTTCATCTCACGATTGATCACGGTATGTCTCTCCGAGAGAGCAAGGGTTGGTTGATTCATGCCATGCAGGATGGCATCAGGGCGCCGTTCGGGTTCTCGTCGCGTGACACCGCCGGACTCACCCGACACGAACTAGCTCCATCCTCAACGCTTCGAGCTCTTCGATGTTGGAAGCAAATTCATTTCAGAGCAATCTTGATTCGGGGTGATCATTTCTACATGGGAATTTATATGTAATCGCCAAATGTACAAGCTCGCTGACAAAACAAAATCAGTTGTACCTATGTATCGTATCCGATCTCTGAGGCGGCACCTATAGAGCTCCGCGGAGCACGTTTCGGAGAGCACGTTTGGGTAAATTTGGGTAAATCGCTAACGAAGCGTTGGATCGCAAAGCGTGCTCCCTGTCAAAAAAGCCAACGGTCGACCCGGCGTACTGCGTACGCCGGGTCATGGTCCAGACAGCACGTTTCAGGGAGCCCGCTTTCTTTGGAACCGTCAAGAAGCGATTGGAGACGTTTGAACCAAGACCAATGTCCTCTCGCACGATTCCATCGGTACCCCTGCGTGACACAATTTTTTACCTCAATTGTTCTTTATGATTCAAAATTATTCTTAAAAGCAGTCTCTTTATTCACAAGATATCTAGGTAATAATGGCGCAAATTTCATCAATGACACCCCACAAATTATATTTCTTTATTATTTATTGCCACCATGGATACCAGATGTTTCGGAACAAAAGTATGGTTCCGCTGACTTTCTGCCGTACTCTTACGTACGTACGTTGATGGTTCGCGTGTCGGCTGGTTTGTTGTGATTGCTCAAAAGGAACCTGTGCCGTTTTTGTCGACCACGCGACACTTTAGCGAGAAACTGCGAGAAGCGGGCTCTCCTCCGAAGCGTGCTCCGCGGAGCTCTATAGGTGCCGCCTGAGAGGTTTGTTCAAAACAATTTCTCTCCATCCTCGCATTGCATTTCGGCTCACAATATTCTGACAACTTCATGACATTCCGTGACGGGTTGAGATAGGAGGACAGCCAGGTTACAGTTCAAAAAGAATGGATTGGGAAAGCAGTCTAGGGGGGACTAGTAACGTGCATAGGTAGAAACCGAGTGTATCAAAAACGTTGCAGGGTTGCCTTGTTTCACACTGGATGTAGTTTAATTCATTGTCAGTTGACCGGTAGCCTTTCCGACTTTCATAAAGACCGCATTCAAGCAAAACAGTGTTCCAATGATACATTGACAACCATCCAAACAGCAATATGCTTCAAATGTATTTCAATATCTCAATCACCTATTACATCGTCAAACAGCTTGATATCCTGAGCGATGGGAGCCACCACGGCGTCCGCCAGCGATAGCCAGAATGCTTATAACGACAAAAGCACCCACCCAGACCCAAAGACCGATGCTGTCATTCATTCCCATCCAACTGCTCATGTATTTCTGTACAGATTGGATTGATATTCCAGTAATTATCAACAAGATCATCATTGTGAAGACCACAAGCTCTTGGCCAGCGTCATCATCGAAGAGTACTGCATGCAATATAGCAAGGAACGTCTCCAAGATGAGTACGGCAGTGAATTTCCACATCCAAAAGCTGAAATCAGTCATTTCTGAACCGTCTGCGAGCATCACTAGAGGATCCATGAAGTCGCAATATACGACAAACTTGATCACTACCATAGCCAAGAAAATAAGGAGCAGCGTCTTGCAGTTGAGGCCCATTCCTTCATTAATAGGATTCTTCTGGGCCCACCCTGCATCCGACTGAGAAATAACGACAAGATATTTTGTGTTTATGTCGAATAATCTTCTTCAATGCGAATTCACAATTCACGTTTCGAGACTTACCTTGGATACACGTATAATGAGAACTGCGATCAAAATAATTGAGCTCAGCATGTCACCCATGTGCATCCATGATCGCTCGATTCCACCAAAGGATGCATTTCCAGCAAAAACGACGCTCACGAGAAGTGCTACGGATCCGTTGAGTGCCATGTTCGAAAGCGTTGTTATTTTGTCAGCCGACTGCTTGTTATGGTATGTCAGCACGGCAAACTATGCAATTGTCGAGACGGGATGGCGAAATCGTTCGAAGAAGTTTAGTAACGAAACAGCATTTCGTTTACGCAATTCGATTCAAGTAATCTTACAAGAGCACCAACGTAGAGGAACGACACTGCGACGCATTGCTGGAACACAAGTTCAGAGTCTGTGCATGACGTAGAATAGAGGAGGCGGCATGAGTCGAAGAAGTACATGACTGCCGCGCCAGCAAGGTGGAAGAGTGCGAAGAGGTAAAGCTCCCATGGACAAGATGTGTTGAAATCGATGATACCACCCATGGTTGCCTTCTATTGAGAAGAAACGATATTGTTCGATGTTTCGATTGAGGCTATTTTCAGAGGCAATGCTTTTTGATTTATGACCTTTGTAAGCAACGCAATCAGCGCTGCGCTGGCATCGGTCGATGGGATTGGTTCGGTCATGGACATCATTGTTCGGGTTCTCATACCAAAAGTTCGTCCCCCAGTGTGCCGTGCACCTATTGTACTGTTGCAGGCCCAGCCAGGTGAGATACGCAGGTGTGATGTGGCTGGCCTGGACCTGGGTGGAGCGCGGCGGCAAATTTGGTTCGGATTCGGCGACACTGCGTTAGCATGATGTATCTATTACCACGTAGGTAGGAATATATAATATCTATATATATCGCCAAAAGCATCAACCCCCCTCCTCTCGGTCGTCCGGCCCGCCCGGACAGCGCGCCCGCCAGACTGCGCGCGCCACCACCACCACCCACAGACCCCGACCCCCGACGCCATCACCCTGCCTCAACTCGCTCCGTCCCCTCACTACCAACAACTGCGCCAACCATGAAGCCCCTCATCATGCTTATGTCGTTGCAGCATCTCGTGCCACGGGCGCATTCTTTTTTCGGCGTCACCCAGTCACTGAACGGGCGAGCATCATGGCGACTATCGACGATGGTCGGTTTCTCGCCATCGCCGCCTGTCCGTGGTGCTCGGCACGCCGGTGGCGGAGTCGGCGGCCGGACAACGATGCCCTCCCGGAGCCGCTTGTTCTCCTCGTCGGCCGATGGTGACAAGGTCATACCGATCACTGTGTTGAGCGGGTTCTTAGGTAAATATATTACGTCATAATAATTGTTTGTTTTTTGACATCTATTCTAAAGATATCTGTTGATGGGGGACAGGCAGCGGGAAGACGACCCTCTTGCAACACATCCTCACCAACAACGAGGGGTTGAAGATCGCAGTGGTCGTTAACGATGTTGCAAGCGTCAATATTGACTCGAAGCTCGTCCGAGGGAGGACTGCGACAACTGGGGAAGGCACGGATGCGGATGACAGCGGCACCGGTGCGGGGGGAGCCGCCCTCGCCTCTGGGGTAGTCGAGCTCCAAAACGGGTGCGCTTGCTGTTCTACTTCGGGGGAGCTCCTGACGTCGGTGTCGGAACTTATGACGCTGTCGGACATGCGCCAGGCAGACGAGAAGTTCGATCACATCGTGATAGAGATGTCCGGAGTCGCCGAACCTCGCAGCGTGCGCAATATATTTCAGGAGGCCATGATGTACGATATGCCGTTGATGGAGAGGGTGAGCTTGGACACGCTCGTCACTGTGGTCGATTGTAGCACGTATTCGGGTCAATTACGGTCGTCAAGGTTGGCAAATGTTCTCGAATCTCCCGAACTATTTTACAGAAACAATGAAGAACAGGAGAGAACAGAGGAAGAGGTTGGTCTGCTGGATGGTGTTCATACAAACCTGTTCGATGCATTGACTGGTGGTGGTGACGAAAGCGGTTACCAAGGAGGTGTATGCGACCTGCTGGTTGAGCAAACCGAGGTTGCTGACATTGTACTTCTGAACAAAATTGATATCATCGAAGGAGATTTGGAAGACACGAAGCAAGTTGTCACTGCATTGAATCCAAGGGCCAAAATCATCGCCACATCGTTCGGGAAAGTGACGAAATTGGATGAGATATTGGCTGTATCCGATGGCTACGGAGTAGGAATGGATGGTGTCGTTGATGACCACAGAGACTATGTCAGTGCAGCGGAGGCACAAAATTGCTCTGATCCTGATTGCACCAACCCACTTCATGAGCACGACCATTCGCATTCGCATTCGCATTCGCACGATCATGCGCACAATTCCAATGGCAAAGTTGCAGATGATGTAGCGGGATGCACAGATCCTGACTGCTCGGATTCATCGCACAGTCACTCACATAGTCATTCTTCAAGCTCCACATCACATGCGGGGATTGGATCATATGTTTATCGCGCACGACGGCCTTTCCATCCATCCAGGCTATTATCTGTCCTCTGCAAGCTACCAGTAGTGAGAGGGGTCCCAGAGAGTGGCGAAAATAGCGTTGACATGGACGAGGATAGGGAGAAGGTGTTTCAACAAATCCTCAGAAGCAAGGGATTCACTTGGACTGCCGACTCGAATGTCAAAGCACTATACTGGAGCCATGCAGGAAGCTCTTTCGAAATGCAATGCCTGGGGCGTTGGTGGGCGACACTGCCAAGACAGCAAGTAAGTATTTTTTTCACAATAGTGTGTCAACCCTTGTGGCCTACTTACAAAATGTGTTCTCCACGCAAATGAAAGTGGCCAGAAGAAGCTAGAGAGTCAATTTTAGCCGACTTTGATTCAACAGATCACGATGAACCTGCTGCGTCACCAACATCTTCAACTGTTGGGGATCGACGGCAAGAAATAGTCCTCATTGGTCCTGGCATTGGATCATTCGATGCACAAAATTCTATCAAAGCAGTATTGGATGCATGTTTGCTGGATGATGATGAGTGGGACATCTTTCGAACAAAACGGGATGATGAGGCGGCCTTAACTTACTTTGAGAATCCAATGCAAGCACGAATGTTAACATACTAAGTATTAGTTTTGTTTGACCTATTAGGGATGCCCTTTTACTCATGGTGGGTATAGAACTCTAGACATGAATGATGGTAGCATCGATGATGTGCACATGAAAAAGGAAATCCATCGAATAGCTTTGAGGGCAGCGAACAGTTAAAGTATTCTCTTTCTTGAGGGCATTCATTGACCTTTGGCTCCCTTCAAATCCTTCAAACTTTCCGCCGCATGTTGGGATGAAAAAAGCTGGGGGAGATGACAGGGATGAGGATACCTTATGCGCCAGAGATACCATGGTTTTACGTCTTTAGCACATAAAACCTGAGTAGCAATAGAGGTCTAGGCAATGGCTTCAGTACCAACAGCCAACCCTCCCTACGTACCCAGCATAATTACATGAATTGAGCCTTAATTTATGCTGCTGCCTTGGTGCATAGTGGCACAAGGGGGGCAGTGTTCCAATAATGGTATCTGCTGAGAGGAAATAGTAAACAGAGATGATGGTGCGATCTTTGCGAGTTTGACTCTTGAAGATATTGAAGGTAATTTCTCCCTGGGCTGCAACTTTGTTCTTAAGCTGGAGGGGACCAGGCTTCATCAGTGAGTAATACAGGCCAGACAAAGGAGTTACTCTTGAAGGTTTGGATGAAACACATCTTTAGCTAAATTTCCCTAAGCTCATAAAATCCCAAATACTCTGATGACCTACCTTTGCAGCTAGACTAGAAACCGTCGGATAAGTAAAGTAAAAAGATGTTTTTTTTCCTCATTTGAAGTGGATCAACAATTGATGTTAACACTTAGTGCTCTAAAGATGAATTTCTTGTTTGTACCTCGAGATGGAAACATACCGCCTCTGTCACCTGCTGCTGCACCTGTCACTTATCACGTGGCATGTGACTTCAGAGACCTGGTTCCATCATGACAAACTGTCATCAGAATATTTTCAGCAGTTTCAATGGGGTATAGGAGATGACAATTGAAACTATACTGAGAGCATTTTTCTCTGGTTACCAGTAAAGCTACGATGATTGGTATCAAAACAAATTTTGACGAAAAAAATGACCATTTCCTGAAGCAGATCGGTCAATGTCACAGGGTCGATAATTTGTAGCACCGTTTGAAGTTAACCCAACTGACATTGAGGACCCTGTGCTCCCCCCATACGAGCAACATAAAACAAAAAGCCATTTTGGGTCATGATAACCAAAGTCACTCCACGATGATCACCCATCTGCCACTGCTCGATCATGATACTGAAAGAATCTTCCCGTCGATCTAATTGAAATGCTTGTTCACCAATGATTCCTTATACATCATCTCATCTGTTTGCAAATTCAAACCTGTTCAGTAATGCAAGCATGTCGTTTTTCTCAGTTCCAGGTAGGAATTTCAATTGACCACATGATTGGTTTGTTTCGAAGCCACTGACTTGCATCAATAAACACATTCAAGCGGACATCACCGTTAGCATTCGAATCTATTATGAAAGACCTTTTGAGTCGAAATGACCCCCCCCCCCCCCCCCCCCCCCC